>CM062812.1:416473649-416758649 GCA_031772625.1 Pinus tabuliformis | reverse complement strand
GAAAAAGGATCTTGGAGTGTCCCGGGGTTGGGCCAGGAGGGTCTTTCAACGCCTCCTTTTCTCATCAAAAGTGATTTCCATTTGCTCGCCATTGGCTCGGTGAGGAAATAAAAAGAAAAGGGGAACAAGCACACTTGGAGAGCGCAGTACAACGGAGAGGATCATTCAATACGACGGTATGAACGTGATACCAAGGAAAACCCATGCAAACACCCCTTTATCGGAAAAAGTAGACATTATGTAACTTTCTCACATTGGATTGGAAGAGATCATGTTATCGAGCTAGACCCGGATCATCTCGAAAGTGAACATCTATTCACTTGGACATTGCTAATGATGGAACAGGTTTGAAACAATTTTGTTCATACATAATAACAGGGAGAGGCAAAGATATTTTATCGTTTGTATGTACCAATACACAATGTAGGGATTGGTCCCATTTATATTGATAAAAAAAGAGGAAAGAAACGAGATATTCTAATCCTTCCATTCGTTCATGAACGATACCTTTGCAATTTATGGACTAAGTCAGATATAATTTTTGATGAAAAAATATCATTTTTCTACTAAAGAGTGGAGCTATTACTGTTCCATAAACAGTAATACTTTACTGCACTGCGGGAAAAAAATAAAATACTGAGTTCAAATGCTCAGTCAAAATGATAACTTTATCATTTTGTGCTATGCAATGAAAAAAAAGGTCAAAATAGGAAGTCTCTAGGTTAATTGGCCTTTTTCGTTCCGTAGAAAGATTCGGGGTTATTCGTTTTCAGGATCAATAGTGGACGAACGGAGAGAGAGGGATTCGAACCCTCGGTACGGATGATCTGTACTACGGATTAGCAATCCGCCGCTTTGGTCAGCTCAGCCATCTCTCCAAGATGGAAGAGTTCATGTGTAACAAAATGAATGGTGGAGTAAAGGTGTATATCATAGTATGTACAGATTGTATTGGCAATATAATGAATATTGCCATTATTCAGTTGGATAAAGAACAATCCAGTCAATCGTATTGTTCATTTCGTTAAAAATAGTTCTGTATGACTGATTTTTTCTGCTTTTCTTGGCCTGGCCGATGGCCAGGCCAAGAAAAGCAGAAAAAATCAGCAGTCATACAGTGCTTGACCTAATTTGATAGCTAGAATACCTGCTATAAAAGCAAGAAAAAAAGCTATCAAAAATTTAAGCTCTACCATATCTTCATTCCCTCCCCAATGAGTTTGATTAAATGCGTTACATGGATTAGTCCATTTATTTCTCTCCAATATCAAATTTTATTATCTAGATATTGAAGGGTTCTCTATCTATTTAGGGTTCTCTATCTATTTTATGTATTATTGTAAAGATATCAGTTGCTCAAGGCCATAGGTTCCTGATCGAAACTACACCAATGGGTAGGAGTCCGAAGAAGACAAAATAGAAGAAAAGTGATTGATCCCGACAACATTTTATTCATACATTCAGTCGATGGAGGGTGAAAGAAAACCAAATGGATCTAGAAGTTATTGTGCAGCTCACTGTTCTAACTCTGATGGTTGTATCGGGCCCTTTAGTTATAGATAGATAGAGCTTTGGATGGATCAGAGATCCATCCAAATATCCTTTAACTATTTAAGTTGATAATGTAACGAATAAAACCCACCTATATCACTAAACTATACACGCCACAATCCCATTGACGGATATTCCGTCACTTCTTTCCTTCCACATTTGAATCCAAATTCCGGAATTCCTTAATTCTCTCTCTTCTATTTCCGAGAGAGAAGAAAGGATTCTATCCATTCTAGTTTTAGAAATTCTAGGTTGTTCTTTCTCTTTATCAAGGAATTTTTTTTGCTCAACTCCTCTAATCTTCTAATTGAATTCTTTCTAATTCATTTTAGAAAGATCTTCCTCTTCCAGGAAGAAAAAGAGCCATAAACTGGAATGGCTCCATATTCTTAGCTCTCAATCTTTGTTGATCTCTTATAGTAATCACATCTTGAGGTTTGCAAGGGTAACTTGGTATATCTACCATATGGTCATTGACCCGGATATGTCCATGATTCACTGATTGTCTAGCTCCGGGAATGGTGGGAGCCATACCCAATCGAAAAAGAATATTATCCAAATGCATTTCAAGTAATTGCAATAGGACCTGACCCGTTGAGCCTTGGGCTCTTCTAGCAATACGAACATATTTCAGCAAATGCTCTCAGGCATAACTTTTCTCCATCCGTTTCGTATCAGCTCAGCCCGGAGTTTCCAGTATAGCGATCCTTACCCTACGAGCTACTATAATATATGTTCTCAACTTGATATCTATAAAGATAGATGGATCATCCATTTATCACTCATTCCTCAAAAAACGAGTCTCCTTTAAGCTCTTTTCAACTGACTCGTAAAATATGAAAAGATTGTCGAGTTATTGGCCTCTCCAGCTCGTTAAAGTGACTGGAAGTGCTATCCCTCCTTTAGATTTTAATCTTTTTGGACTTGATGGATTATTACACAAAAAGATCGAGCACTTGTTTTGTTCGGCTCGTTAAAAGTACCGAAAATTCATCCCTTTTGTATTGTTTTATACTTTTTCGGACTCAAGGGATTATATGACGAAAAAGGATTATTGGAGTTTTCTTTACATCCCTTTTTCAGACTCTCTAAAATTGAAAAGGACCGAGTTATCTTTGTCGTTAAACTCGTTAAAACCGAATAGCGACAAACTTGTCCATACAAACAAGAACGAGTTTCACTATCACTAGGCTCGTTAAAACATAGCGATGGGTTTGCCCGAAGGGTAAATTATAGAACAAGCATATGTTATCCTCCTCAAGCTTGAAAAAAATAAAGAGGTACTAGTCAACAATGACTGGGGAAAAATTGGGAAGAAAACTTGAAAAAACTTTATTGGTAGCAAGTCGCTCTTGAACATCAAAATTTCACTCTGCATTCGAGTCGGGTTGGGTTGTTCCATTCACTGGTTACACCACCATGGATCCGTCACACCATCCACGTTTGGGGTTAACGCTACCAATCCATCATGTCAGTGTTGTCAATATGTTCAAGAGAAGTCGCTCAGAGAATTCACCTGTGTCTCATCCATTGCAATACATTTACGCTCCATTCTTCATGACCGCCACCCTGAACCTTATATCATCAGATCATTTTCACCTACATTAAAATCATTTGCTCCTTTCTGTGTCATTGATGTGGGATTCACTAAGGCCCTCCTATGACAGATCGCTTCTTTTCGACATCAGCTCATTATCCAGGAAGTCGATAGGAACAACCCTTTCAGTACTTTGAAGCTTGCATGCCTCAATGGCAAGTTTCTCACTTCCGGCGATAGGTTTACATCAATGGCCTTCGACCGAAATATTTTGCGTGGTGTTCGACGCCAAGTCCCTTATTCACACCACATGAATTGTACTGTAGTACCTTGAGGGTCATCATCATTATCGGTGATTCCTCTCACGCCTGTTAACAGCTTACATCATTGGCTGGTAATCAGGCAATGTCTTTCCATGTTCGACTCCAAAACATCTCTCACATGGATCGACTTGTACTTTGAGTGAAGATCGAACGAGATTGAAGACCCCAGATCTAGTTTCATCCATTCGGGCTGTGATATATATTCAGGAAAATAAAGACATAAAATGTACATCATTACTGCACAGATAATCATCCAACCTAAGGGATGATGGCTCTACCAGAATCATCAGTCTGCACACAGACGATTGTCTATCTTATGTACATGAAAATGAATTTATAAAGCTGAGCATGGGAATGCCCACCTCAGCTAGATCATGAAAAATATTATGAAGATAATTTATTGTATTGTATCTTATTATAGGTCACCTTCCAGCTTGAAAAAACTTTGGATCCTCATGATAAAGCATTTCACCCAACATCGAAAAGATTAACGACCTCATGCTTTAGGGGGCAACTGTTATAGACATTTTTGGGCACTACAACCCCAATCATAAATGTCCATAAACCAAAGGCTATTAAGTCCCTAAAATTGTTTTTCCAACCCCTAAAAGAACAAGGTCAGCTGATTACATCATCTCCCAGAAGTTCTCCATGAAAAACTACTCATAACTGGTCAAAATTGGACCATCTCAGCTGCTCCATGGTCAAAGTGCACTGCATCCCACCTAAATTCACACGGGAGGTGTGATGCATACTAAAAATCCCTTCTATGGGGTGTGATGGGCGAGAGTGGACAAATGGCAAGGTCAATCTGCAAGGTGGAGGATCATGGAATCTTCCAGAAACTTCTCCTATGACACTTGCCTCTCTGCATTCGCCCAGGGATGAGTAAGAGATCATCAATCTCCAAGTGGAATCAAGAACTATCAGAGAGAGGACACTAATCAAATCTCAAAAGCTGACTCACCCCCCTTGCAAACATCTATATATGGATCCCTCATCCCAGAGATCCGGAGGCTGGAATTTTGTATCTTGTAAGGAAGTGTTGCTGGTTTCTTGGTGTAACATCATAGTGTTTGGTGATCTAAGCTTTTCATGAGGTGAAGAAGGGCTTTCTTGCTGAGAGGATGATGCTGGGTCAGAACAATTGGTTGTAATCCTCTTTGCTATTCTTGATTATTAATAAAGCTATTCAAGTTTTCCTCCACATTCTTTTATGATTTATGATATATGTATTTGTGTGTTCAATATATATCTGGTCCTATATTGTTTATGATAGTAGATCTATGTTCTTGGATAGTGTTATGTTGCTTTGATTCTACAGCTGCTCTTTGAAGATGGGTAGACGAGGAAGCGAGTGGCAAAGATCTATCAGAAGGGAGAGGAATCAAGCAAGGAACCAAGCGCAAGACAGAGGTTGGTCTCCTTTATTCCCCTCTCATCTACTTCTCATAAAGGAAAACGAAAGTGGTTTTAGTTTGTTTGTTTCTAAGGTAGCTACCAGCCTTAGTGGGACTAGCAGCTCTGCATAGACACTAGATTTCCTGATAACAACACCAGGGCACCTGCCCAGCAGGGGATCCTGTGCAACAAGTTGGTGGGTCAACCCAAATTGGAAAGGGGCACCCACACAAAATAAGTAATTCCATCCCATGATTGCCCATGAACAAAATTCCCACAAGGGGGTCTATTGCATTTAATTATGCAAGGAGTTATTGGTCCGCGATCTCATGCCCATTTGACATCACTAGATAGAAAAATATAATGGCTAGTACAATCTAATAATGATCCCAAATTCATATGGTCATTCATGCAACAAGCAATCAGATTGATGTTATAAAGATAAGAGATCACACTTGGAATCCTCACATGTCGGGGAAGGGTTTTGAGTTTGATACAGATCTTACACTCCACTTGAGCGATCCAACACATCTACACCAGATCTCTATCACTGAACACAAACACAACTAAACAAGGACAACAGTTGATCTTCCTCAGAATATCGTCAAATCAAAAGCAATAGATACAATCATATAACATATTGAACACAAATTCATGTAAGGAAGGGAACATAGATTTTTATTAACCATATAAATGAAAGTACATCAAATGTATACCTTTAACAAATAAAATCCTCTCCTCCAACTTCTAGTATGGTCTCCTCTCCCAAGACAGCATATCTCTCGTGCTATAGTTTGGATACTCTCTCCCCTTTTCCCTCTTGGTGAGATTATAAAGGCTCATTCCATCCTTGAGGAGATGGTATCTAGACACCTAGGGGCTTGAGAAGTTAGGAAAATTCTACAATAATGGACCCCTAGATAACTCATACATAAGTGGGTCAAGATTATCTCCTTGGGAATGACAAACTCTAGAAACCTTTTGCACAATTATAAGACTTTTCTCAATTATGAAATAATTATTATCTCATAATTATAATATTTTGGCAAATTAATTATGAGAAATAAATCAATCATGTTATTCCACCCTTTTATCATGGGATAAACCTAACATAATTAAAAGAAAAGGTGAAAAGGGATGCATTTTAGCTAAACAACTAAGGTAATTTGATATTGGGTTTCTCTTACTATAATGGAGTGGCTAATAGGGTTATAACAAGGTCTCATAATGATTTTTATAAAATTAAGTAAATTAATGTTTTCATGTTAAAATTCAGTGTATGTCTCTTTTATGCTCTTGGTGTCAAGCTTATTGTTACTTTTTGCAGGCCTACCCCTAAGTACCAATTGTTGGCTTAGGGTGTCTTGACCCAAGTTCAGAGTTAGTTGTGCCAACCAAAAAAACCCTACACTACTAGCCCTTTCGGAAAAAACCCGCGTAGCAAAGACTGCAGTCTCACCTAAAACAGTATGGGGGGATGCTGGAACCAAGTTTCCACATCCAAAGATCGTTGTGATGTCTTTTAGCACCCTATATATGCCTTCACGGAGATATATATGCCCCTAGGTCTCGATACTGCAACTCTATCCAAACAGCCTTTAGACATTCACGAAGGTCTACGATTGGATTTTGTGGACCCTTAACAATCTATTCATCCACTTACGCGTACCATAAAACAACCCTAGATCAGAGCTTGCGCAGATCTACTTAAGTATTTAATAAACATAATAGAATTTATCATAGTCTTCACGAACTTACATAAACATGCTTGCATACATCATTTAACATTTATTCAATAGGATCACGTACATTTAGATCAATACTTCATAACACATTATTCATCAGCAACATCTATCGCAAGCATAAATAAATAGAGATAAAAATATATACACAAGATATCTTTGGTAACTTTCTTTATAGATCTTCAATTTGGATTTATAGACTCAAAACTTCCTTGCGCACTCAGTTGTAGGGGTCCATGCACTCAGATGCGAACTCTACTTTAGGCCTTCATACACTCAGCTGTAGAGAGTTTCTTCCTTCTATCTACCCATTCCTTACTTGCCCTTCTCTTCTCTAGACATAGACATTATCCCTTAGACTCTCTAAGACACACCTATTTCTACAATCCCATGGTCCGCGAACCATGGGTGGGTCTCAAAGCTGACTCACACTTTACATAAACAAGGGCTAAAACCCCTTTGACTCCTAATCATCTACGTGCTCCACATCCACAAATCACAGAGACTTTACATTACTTACAAAAAGTACATCCAAACTTGGGTTATTTTAACCCCAAAACTGACCTAGGGGACCCTATCCCAACAGGCCCCCAATGCAAAGATCGTGACTCGCCCTCGAGTCACTCAGCTGGCACTGTGATCTTGCACCCATCTTATATAGATGTCCTGCAATTACTAAAAACTCTACCTCGCGCACTGCTAGCTCCTTCTTTTGCTAACTTGTATACCCTTCTGGTGCCATCCTCATAGTTAAAAAGTGAATAATATCTGCAAAATGGTTATCCGCTACGCGCACCACAAAGAGATGTGCATCTGGAAACCCTTCCTCCAAGTTATTGGGCTCCTCTCCTGTCTCGATCCCTGATAGATGGTCAGGTCCTACATTCAACCTCCCTGGTTTCATAATGACCTCAAAGTCATACTCCTAGAATAGCAGCAACCATCGACAGATCTTCCCCCTAACATAGGCTTATTGACCAGGTATTTCAAGGTAGAATGATCCGTGTACATTTTGAAATGTCCACCCAACAGATAGTGCCTGAAATTTTGAAGCACGTACACCATAGCCAACCCTTCGCGCTCCATCGTTGAGTAATTCTTCTTGGCCTTCGATAGTTTCCTACTCACGAAGGCTATAGGATGGTCCATTTCTCCCTCAACAACCTGTGTTAGCACTACACCCAACGCAATGCAAGAGACATTGACATGTACATGGAATTCCTTCTTCCAATCAGGGAAGACCATGATCAGCGCGGTGACCATCTTCTCTTTCAATACATCCAAACTACGTTGACATTCGTCATCCCAACAGAATGTGGTTTCCTTCTTTAGCAATTTCTCCATGGGCGTGGTAATCTGAGCATAAGCCTTGATGAAATTCCTATAATATCCTGTATGTCCCAGCGTCGCGCGCAACTGCTTAACACTCCTCGGGGCCTCCAAATTCACTATCACTGGAATCTTTGCAGGGTCCATCATCAATCCTTGCTTTCATACCACATGACCCAGCAAGATCCCAAAGGGAACACAGAATAAGCATTTATTCAAGTTCAGTGTGATCTGGTATCTGCGACACATATCCAACATCAGGTGAAGGCTTGCTACATGGTGCTTCACTAAACCGAACACCATCCAATCATCAAAGTATACTTCCAAGAACTTATGAATGAACTCCTTAAACGCTGCTATAACTAGGCGAGAAAATATCTCAAGCGCATTCTTGAGTCCAAACGGCATCACAATATACTGGAAGCAACCCCATTCCGTCGCGAAGGTTTTTTACTCTTATATTTTGGCGTGATCTTGATTTTATGGCATCTAGAGAACCCATCCATGAATGAGTAGGCCTCCTTCCCTCCAACATTGTCTAATACTTCATCGATAAACAATGTCGGGAAGGGATCATGGATGCATGCATCGTTAAGCTTCTGCAGATCTACACAAATCCTTATTTCTCCCTTCTGTTTCTTCTCCTAAACCACCATTGGACTCACCCAATCAGATTCCTCCATAGGTTCTATGATGCCCGCCTCCAGCATCTTATCCAACTCCTGACGAACCTTTTCCTTGTATTTGGGATTAAGACGATACAACCTCTTGTTAATAGAATTCACATTTGGATTTAGAGTAATATTCATAACACCCAAGTCACCTATTATGCCCTTTAAGTCTGAAAACTTGGTAGGAAAAAGATCCTTGTATTCACAGAGTAACTCAACAACTTTATCCACAGTGGTGTCATCCCAATAATCCCCAATATTTTCAAACTTCGGTTCTGCTTCAGTACCAATGTTCACTTTCTTTGTCTTCAACAACATGGTGATGTTCGAGTTCTCTATTTACGAGCCCTCAACTTCGCGATGCCCTTCTACCTCTGGGATGTTAATATTTCTTGGATCTTCATCCTCTGCTTCATCGATCACATTATAACATTCCAGTGCATGGCACAGTTGGGTGCTATAATCTGGCTAGACCCATTCTAGAGGTTCTTGTGGCATTCTAAAGATCACTATCTTAATCTCCTGTAAGGCTGCATCGATGCTTGGGAAGTCATCTTCAAAACTGAAGGTCAACAAGAACCCTTCCCTCAAAATATCCCACTCCGCGGTGCCATGGAGGAGCTCCGTTTCTAGATACTAGTTCATGGGAATTGTATCCAATGTATGGAAAAATAGGTGTACCCACTATGGCTGCGGCTCTGTTCCATAAGATTTAGTCCATTTTTGTAGGTGATCACTGAGGAGACTCATCATTGGGTAACTTTATGGACCTTAATACACCTCCTAGCTTATTCAAATCAACTCTTCTCATAATTTCTTACATAATTTGATTATATTTTACTTAATGAAATGAGTCAAGGTGAGATATTATGCCTAGAGGACTAATGTGCATTGATTGCAAGTTTTTGAGAGAAAATCATGGAAATTTTGGCTAATAAAGGCTAAAACTCGAATGAGAAAATAAGGAGAGATTGTAGGAGATAGATCCTCCTCATTTACTCCTCACTCATCCGAACATTCCTCCATCAAATCACACTAGCTCGCAGTTACAAGCAGCCAAGTCCTGAAGAGCAAAAGGCAGCCAAACCAGTGATAGCTAAAGAGCCAGTTCATCTTGAGTTTGGGAGCTGAGCCTCCCTAGATTTAAGCAAGTTGTTGGAGAATTCAGTTATATAAATAAGGAGGCCTAGAGCCTCATTAGGATTCGAATCTTTTTTGTAAAAGCACTAGGCATTTTCGAGTTCAAGACTTGTGGAAGACATTGTTATGTAATTTTTTGTTTTGATAATGAGAATAAGCATTTCCTTGATCTAGCATTGAGTTGACTTAGAGGGATGAAGCTCTTGGGTTAGGGCCCAACCCTAGTAGCAAAGGCTCCTCTTCATGTCTTTGTATGCTTAGTTGAATTCATAGATTAATGGTTGAATTGTCTTTAGCGTCATTTCATCGCAAGTAGTTGTGGATTTGATTAGTTTGCTTCCATTTGTGCATTGCTTCAACATTGCCTTAGGAATATAAAAGAATATCAAAAATCTATTGGTAAGTGGATTTAGCCTCACTCCTCCCTTCAAGCACCATGGTTTGAGGAAAGAACTCCTATGTAGTCGCAAAAAGGAAGAATTTTGATTTCTCATGGAATTTAGGGTTTTCTATTACTTAGGTCAGAATTTTACCAGTTTTCAAGAATAGGATTTAATTTTCATTTCTGCTATCTTCAATCTTACATTAGATCTCATCAAGGTTTCATATTATTCTGCAATTATTCCCACACATGAAATGGGCAGCTAGCTCATGAAATTTTGTTTTCCTTAGTTAATTGAAAAGCTTCTTGTTTACATGATTTATGGATAAATATGAATGATTGATGCAGTGCAGGAGTTTCAGCAGTACATAGATATTTCATGACCAGCAACCCCATCCTAACCTCATCCATCCATGGTTATCACTTTCTTTCACTCAATCCCTCACCAAATCCATCATTCCACAAGAATACTTCTCCAAGCTTGTTGAGAAAATCCAACCATCTCACAACTCTACTTTTGAGCTCTGAAGGAGTCCTAGGCATTCCCTTGCCTCATTTCATCCACCATACACCTTCCCTAAGCCTTAAATAACCTTCCAAATCCATCCTCTTGCTCCCGGTTGTATCCTGTAGGAATACAGGGGATCCTGTAGGGGCATTAGGACATCCTGTAGGATGAAGTAGGACATCCTGTAGGTTGACCTGCAGTGTCATGTTTTGAGGCTGAATTGTGGAAAAAGGCCTAAGGAAGATAGAAAGGGACACCTACTTTCCTCCTAAGCCATCTGACCATCCACCATCATCCCTAATCCACCTGCCACATCACCAAAAGAAGTTAGCATTCACACTTTCACACAAAAAGAAAGACAAAAATGAAAAGAAGTCATTTTGTTCATTTACATGCACATCAGTAGAATGTTTGATGTTTCAAATTGCATGCTTAGGACAGTAGGATTGAACATATGATAACTTAGTAGTCTCATGAAGCAAAGCCTCTTAGCAGTTAGATTAGGTGAATGGTGTGTTTAAGCATTTGATTTTCAGTCTTTTCCTTACTGCAATAGACAAGATTTCTTTAGTGTAGATTTCCCTTTTTCTCATTGGTAATCAAGCTTCTTCTGAATCAATAGAAATCTGGTTTGAAAAAATTTAGTGGTCTATCACCATCTTAGCAGTGACAAAGAGCGGACCCATCACATTTACTTGTGTATACAGCACTGTCACCTCCAATTTTGTACAAACCCCGGGTTGATAAAGTAAAGTTGGTAGCCCCAAGAGTTGCAACATTCTTTCTGTAATATTGGTGTTCATCACTTTTTGGTGTCATTGTCAGGGAGGTTTCTGAGTAATATGTGATTTCTTCTTTCTTTATTCCAATTCTTATCTCTGACATTTTGCTAGTAGCTTCATTTCTACAAAAGTAATTTATTTTTCTTTCTTTTCCATTCTGCAAATGAGATTTCATTCAAGTAGTTAGTTTCATTTAGTTAGTTAGTTTCCATTCAATTTGTGATTTCAATTATGCAATTATTCTCAAAGCTTGAAAAAAAAACAAAACAAAAACATTTTTTCATGCCTCGTAGGAATAGGTATAAATTAGGAAAAATTATATTAAATACCCCCACCACCTCAAACAACCAACCTCCCCTCTTCTTCGGTGGATGTGAATTGGAGGACCCCTTAGGTGAACAATCAGAGATATTTGAAGAGCCTACAGGGGGAGAAGGAGAAGGAGAACCCATTCCAACTAACCTAATGGCTGAAATTAGAAATGACAGAGGAGATAGAGAAAGAATTGAGGGTGCCTTTCACATTAGAGAAACTAATGGGGATACCAAGATGAAAAACATAAGCCCCTCTGCTCTTCCTCATTTCCATGGCCTGACCTCAGAAGATCCAGACACTTTCTTGTTTAAGTTTGCTATCATATGCAGAACTTATGATTACACCAATGATGAGCATAAGTTGAAGCTATTCCCATCCACTCTCAAGGATGCAACTTTGCGATGGTTCACAGGTTTACCTGGGGATAACATCACAACCTACGCTCAAATGTAGTAAGCCTTCAACAACAAGTATCGAAACTATTGTAGGTCTAAAGACACTAAAGAGGAAATTTTTAGGATGAACTTAGGGCATGATGAATCCCTAGAGGATTATGAAGAAAGATTCCAGCTTAGCTACAAAAGGGCTAGGTTCACACTTGATCCTGAGTCACTGAAGCTAGTCCTACTCAGAGGGATAAGGGAAGATATTTTGGATAACCTAAGCCTGCTAGCAGAAGGGGACATCTACCAGCTACCCTATGAATATATCAAGACTATCTTTAGGAACCATTCTAGGGTAGCAAGGAAAAAGGGTAGGGGTAGTCAACCAATGGTTAGTCCATCCTCTTCCAATACATCCATCAAAGGTGAAATTGGAAATATGGTGGAAGATTTCAAGAGTGAAATGTTGCAAACCCTTTCCCTACAGATGGACACTATGCACATCAAGAGAAAGGAGGAGGAAGCAAAGAGATCTTTATCCATTTTCTGCCCTAGATGCACAAGGAGGCACCCTAGGAATGAATGTCCATTGAATTTGATTGAACTCTACTCTGTCTGTGAAGAAAACCGCTCCACATACAAGTACCCTTCTCTACCTGGAATAAAAGTTGTGTATCACATAACTGAAGGGGTGACTGAACAACTCTTCTACATAAATCAAAGGAGACCTCATGGGCATCAGCCATACCAGCAGGGCATGCAAGGGTCATCCCATGCATATTAAAACCCTAACCAGACCACATACATTCCATATTGGTGACCCCCTGCTGATCCCTCCTCCTTGGTCTTTTGCATCCTAGTACCATTCCCAGCTGACCAGCTAGTCATTTCAGCCATATGCTCCACCACAGCCTTAGTGGAATGCACCACCCCATGGGTGGAGGCCCCCATACAATAATGCTCCAACTTTATTACCTTCACCACTTACTCAACCACATCTTTTACACCCTGCTCCACCTAAACAACCTCAGATGCCTGCCCAGCCAAATCTGAAACCGAACAACAGACAGGCACATCAAGTTTACAGTGGAGAGACATCCTATCCTACTTATGCTATGGAGATTCAGGAAATCAACCTGAGATATGGGAGAGTACTCCCGGACAACCAACCTCCACCTCCACCTAGGGAGAGTGAGGAGGAAAGAGAGGAAAGCATGCCCAGAATAAATCCACCACCCTTTCCTGAGAGATTAACTCAACCAGTCTAGCCTACCCCAGAAGAGAATGAACTTCTGGGTGAATTGAAAAATCTATGCACCAAAATCCCACTTCTCCAAGACATAAAGGATGTACCTATTTACAACAAGTTGATTAAGGAGAAGTGCTTCAAACATCCAGGGAGGCGAAAAAGAGACACCCCTACCATTAATGTCATTGGACAGTTGTCCGACTTAATGTTGGGGTAGGTAATTTTCCCAAAGTATTTGGACCCTGGAAGCCCTGTAGTAGGTGTGCACATCAATGGCACCATTGTCCCACACACTTTGATTGATCTTGGGGCTTCCATTAATGTAATGACTAAGGACACCACACTCATGTTCAATCTCTAGGGTTAATTGAGAAAGACCACAACAGTCTTGCAACTTGCAGATCGTTCCATAGTGACCCATGAGGGGATTGTTGAGGATGTGATGGTCTCCATTGACTCTTGGGAGTACCTTGCAGACTTCCTAGTTCTCCAGCCTAAGTTCAAGCTTACTAGTTATCCTCTCATCCTTGGGAGGCCTTGGTTAGCCACTTCTGATGCCTACATCAGCTGCAGGGCTAGAAATACGACTATTAAAAATGGGCATATGTCGAAGAAGTTAGTCTTGTACCCTCCTGCTTAGCCATCTCTAGGACATGACTTACCTTTATGGATGGAAGAGGAGGAAGAATATGAAGTCTACTCAGCCCAAATCTATATCTTAGAAACAGCCATGGGAGGAGGACAACCATATGAAGATGATTTGATTGAACACATGCTCCAAAGTCCAACTCACAGCACCTCGTCCTTAGAGGAAGTAGTAAAGGAAACCTAGAATAACCATCAAATTGATATATGCTTAGCTTATTCAAACCCTACCCATGTCAAAAGCATAGAATTCGGCCCTGAGAGAACTTTGAAAACCAACCCATCTCTTTTTGTACACTAAGAAGAAAAGTTGTGCAACATGCTAAAGGAACAGTTGTATGTCTTTTCTTGGAGTTACAAGGAAATGAAGGAAATGAAGGGAGATTTCAGTAATCAACACCAACATGGTTTCCATCAAGTCCAAAGGGGGAGATTGTTGGCATTATGATTCATGTGTTGTACTTGATGGCAACCCACTTGTAGCATAACAACTCACTTTTATATGGTAACCAGATGTTAGGCCCCTATACTACTAGTGTAACCCCTTATTGTTATTAGTACAACCCACTTATTATATTCATGTACCCATGTAGTGCCCATATTGTTACTATTGTGCCCCATAGAAGCCCACTATTGTTATTATTGTGCCCTTACATTATTATTGTTATGTCGGCTCTGATTATGTTATGACCCCTTAAACTCCTATATATAGAAAGGAGGTCTTTTCATTTGTATCATCCAAGAATTGTTCATTTATGTAATGTAAAGGAGGTTGCCCCCTTGAAGAGGCTAAATTCTAAGGTGTTGATCTATCATTTCTATCTTTTCTTGAGCTGGTTTCATAACATTTGGTATCAGAGCTTTGGATTCTAGGGTTTCGTTGCTCCAAATAGGTCATCGTGGAATTTTTGCTATGACTTTTTTTCTGCATTGTTTCAGAAGCTAAAAAAAAACCCATTTGAGACGAAATCGCACTGAACCTCAGCTCCAAATTTTGGAGTTTTTCACACTATATTTTCAGAGATATGATCTGAGGAAGTTGGTCTTTATGCAGACTCCTGAATTACATTCCAAACAGGTGACCTGGGGAAACTCATCATAACTTTCTCTCTTAGCATCAGATTGAAATTTCTTAAAAAGTTACAGAAAGAGGATGGACTATAGTTCTTGTGTATATTTTTCAGAGCCAAAGTTTGAAACAGTGACTTGTGGCACGTCGTACAATTCACTCTACTGAACTAGTCTATAATTAGGTCACTATGGAAGATTTGGCATAACTCTTCCCTAGAGAACCCAATTTGGATCAGACTGGTGGCATTGGAAAGAGGACACAGAGGGCTATTACAGGTTGCAATTTCAGAACTTAAAGATCTGAAAGTATAGAGTTACAGTGGTTTCAAGATCGAGCTCCTAAAATCAAGAAAAAGCAAGATGAGGAAGTTTGATGGAAAGGATCCGGTAAATTGGATACTTCAGATGGAGCAATATTTTGATCTACATGGTGTACCACTGTTACAAAAGGTATGTATTGCATCTTCATATTTAGAACCGAATCAATTTTTATGGTATGAAGGGCTTTGTTCTCGTAAACAACTTGTTACGTGGTTAATTTTCATGGAGGAAATGATAACATATTATGAGGATACAAAGAGCAACACCTTCTTTAGAGCAACACCACAACAATTGGAAAGAGTAAAAGGGCTTTGTGACATAGTGGAAAGCATAATTATGGAAACCAGGAAGCATAACCCTCACAACTATAAAGATGGAAGTGTTGTTTCTCCTAGCCTTCCACAACCTACAAGGGTTACACCACAAAAATTGGAAGAAAAAAGAGAAAAAGGGCTTTGTTACAATTGTGATAGCAAATGCACTAAAGGTCATAAGTGTGCTGAGAAGAAATTATTTTACATATAATATGAAGAGGAGGAAGAAAAGGATCAAGAAACATCAAAAGAAAAAGATATACGCCAGGACCCACCCCAGAGAAAGAAGAAATGAATCAGACCATATCTTGTAAAGCATTGGCAAGAATTACCACTCCTCAAACTCTCAAGATAGAAGGACATATCAAGAAGAAAAAGGTGCAAGAAGTGAAAGATCACATCGAGAAAGAAGAAATGAATCCAACCATATCTTGTAATTCATTGGTTGAAATTACCATTCCTCAAACTATCAAGATAGAAGGACATATCAAGAAGAAAAATGTTCAAGAAGTGAAATATCACATCGAGCATCAAGAAATGAATCCGACCATATCTTGTTAAGGATTGGAAGAAATTACCACTCCTCAAACTCTAGAGATAGAAGGACATATCAAGAAGAAAAAGGTTCAAGCAGTGAAAGATCACATCGAGCATCAACAACAAGTTCTCCAACTTTTAAAGGATAATGCCACTTCGGTGCAAAATCAAACGAAACAACAGGTAGATCAACATCATAGTGAAAAATGTTTTGATGTAAGGGATTGGGTATTTTTACTGCTACATCTCGAGCAAGCTATTTATGAGAAGGAAATGTTAGCAATACTACATGCACTTAAAAAATGGCGACCTTACCGAATGGGAAGACTCTTCAAGGATGAGGATGTGGAAGCATTCTTTTGTGCTATTTCTATTATCCAACCAGATTGGATAAACAAAGCAAGGGATGAATGGAAGAAGGACGAATAAGTATGGCCACTTATTCAAAAGTTGCAAAAGATCCCAATTCAAACAATATTTCTATACATTGAAGAGGAAGGAAAAATCATATTGGAACCTGGAGCAATCACAGAAACAAGAACCCGACAGCTACGAAATCGATCAATTTCAAAGTATCTCATCAAGTGGAAGAACTTACCCACTGAAGATTCCACATGGGAGGAAAAGAATTTTATACAGAAACATCAAGAACTACTCAAGCATTGAGGACAATGCTTTTTGAAGGAGGGGCATGTTAGGCCCCTATACTACTAGTGTAACCCCTTATTGTTATTAGTACAACCCACTTATTATATTGATGTACCCATGTAGTGCCCATATTGTTACTATTGTGCCCCATAGAAGCCCACTATTGTTATTATTGTGCCCTTACATTATTATTGTTATGTCGGCTCTAATTATGTTATGACCCCTTAGACTCCTACATATAGAAAGGAGGTCTTTTCATTTTTATCATCCAAGAATTGTTCATTTATGTAATGTAAAGGAGGTTTCCCCCTCAAAGAGGCTGAATTCTAAGGCGTTGATCTATCTTTTCTTTAGCTGGTTTCATAACCCCAGATGAATCTACGTAACTAGATGAATCTATAGGAGAGATATCAAATGTGAGAAAATGCATGGAAGTTGTGTTTACAGAAGTGAAAAAATGCAAGATAGTTCAAAGGAATCATTTCATAATTTATATGGAAAATCTCAGTGTAACAGGTCTATTCAGAGGTAACATGGCATTGGCACAGAAGAACAGAAATATGGAACTAAAGTCTTCTAATCAAAATGAAGAAGTTGAAGGAAAAGGTTGATGTAAATAATTTTAAGAAGTATACGCAGGTCCACTTAGTCAAAACTACGTATACACGCTAGTCCACAGAACAAAAAGAGCGTATACGTATACACGCACTCCCACAAGAGGAAAAGCACGTACATGTTGGAAAAATGAGGTGTTGGTCCGAGGTATTTGGTCCAAGGTATTGGACCGAGGCATTTGGTCTGAGGTATTGGTCCTAAGTGGTTTTTGGTCCAAGGTATTGAGAAAGGCCTAAAACTATATAAGGATGAGAAGATCGAAGGGATAAGTGCACAAGTAATGAATATCTTATGAAATGTTAGATTAAAAGAAAATATGCATGTTATGGGTTTCTGATGCTTTACTTGATCTAGACTAAGTATGCACCTGAGTGTTTGATGATGGATGAGATCTAATGATGGATCAGGATCATAATGACTTATCGTTATGTGATCTGATAATGGATGAGCTAGATCTGATTGCTAACACATGTTTTATCCTTTATATGTGATGATTTGGGTATGTCTGAAGTAAGTAATTGTAGAAAAGTTATAAGTAAGTATTTACAAATCTATACGCTGGTTCACTTTAGTGAAGATGCACATACACGTTGGTTCAACTCTTCCAAGTTGCGTATGCAAAAGAAAAGCTTGATGTTCAAGGATGACTGATCTATCAAATCAGTGTTGTTGTTTTGCTATTGTCTGTCAATGAAGTCTTCTTAGATCTAAAAGTAAATTTGAATGCATAAAGAGTTTGTGTCTCACTGATTAATTGATTGGGAAAGAAGGGTGATCCTTGTTGTTATATGTTTAGAACTCTGTAATATGACAGTAGATCTTTAGAATGTCACTGATTAGTACAGTTTGTGGTTCAGAGGTTTTATGATTCAGTATCTTTAGAGGTATACGCAGTTTGGGCTAACGGAAGTAGCATATACACGCAAGTTTGCTTCATTAAAGGAGTGTATACATTCTGACACATGCCTTTTGATGTTACAATTAGTTTTGGTTGTTGATGCAGTGTTCTGGGTTCAGATCTGTGTACTGGTTATAGTGATCTATCTGTTCCAGTTGATTGGTTGAATTTGATTAAGTTTGAATGAATGGTTGATTCAGTTGTGTCAGAGGTTTAGTGACTGTTTGATTCAATTGTTCATTGATTATTTTATGTCAGAGGTTTCAGTGATTGATTGATTCAGAGACTAATGATTGGGTTTCTATTATATCAGATATCGATGATTGACGTTCAGTGATTAGTTGATGCAGATGTATTTGATGGATGTATTGCAATGGTGATTGACTTTGAGCTTCAATGTTACTAATGGGTCCAGTGTGAAAATTTGATGAAATGTGGCCTACATATAGTGTTGTTGTGTACCAGGAGTATCCACTATGAAAAATTATGAAACGTGGTCCCTGGAGGATACTGAGGGTTGGAGCCTTCAATGAGGAAGTCGAAGTTTCCTACCAATAGTGGTTGGTGATTTGATTAGGGGGTTGGAGCTCCCTTCTAGTAGCAGTTGGAGAACGAGTGAAGGTTGTAGCCTTCTGTAGGTCGGAGCCTACGTACTAGTAAATATATCGGCTAGTACAAGAACTAGGGAGTTGTAGCTCCCTTCTAGAAGAAGCTGGAGAATGAGAGAAGGTTGTAGCCTTCTGTAGGTGGGTGCCTGCATACTGGTATGAGTCTGCACCAGTACAAGATTGTAAACAGATTTTCTTATTATTAAAAGAAGACAGAGACGACAGCAGCAAGTGGTTTTCACCCACATTGGGTTTCCACCTTAAATCTTGGTGTTCATGTGTGTTTCTTATGTGTGATGGTTTATTATGTTATTACTGCACATGGTTACTATTTAATGTTTAAATGCATTGATTAAAGATCAACATATGATGAATTAACTAAATCATAAGTTCACTGGATATAATTTGGTTACCTTAAGAACAGTTGCGTGCACATGCAAGTTCTCTTCACTGAAGTAGCGTATATAAATCTGATTATGGAAATGAAAAAGTTATTGATTTTTAAATACTGATTCACCCCCCCCCCTCAGTGTTATTTCCAACAACAAACCAGTCCAACAACCCCAAAGGAGAATGAATCTAGCTCTCAAGGATATCATCAAAGAAGAACTGCAAAAGATGCTAGATGCAAGATTCATTTACCCTATCTCGGACAGTTAGTGGGTCTCTCATTTGGTGTTGGTTCCAAAGAAAAATTGGGAGTGGAGGATTTGTGTCGATTACAGAGAGTTAAACAAAGCAACAAATAAGGACCATTTCCCTCTACCTTTCATTCACCAAGTGCTAGATGGTCTAGCAGGGAAAAAGTTTTTTCTTTCCTAGATGGGTTCAGTGGGTACAATCAAATCCAGATCAGCCCTGAAGACCAGGATAAAACCACCTTCACTTATCCTTGGGGTACTTTCACCTATAGGGTCCTTCCGTTTGGCCTATGCAGTGCCCATGCCACTTTCTAGAGGGCAATCTTGAGTATCTTTGCCAAGCTAGTCCATGATGTAGTAGAAATATATATGGATGATTTTACACCCTATGGGTGTGATTTCCAGGAGGTTTTGTCCAACTTAGGTAGGGTGTTGAACAAATGCATTGAAATGAACCTGTTCCTTAGTCCCAAAAAATGTGATTTCTTGATGATTCCATGGATTGTTCTAGGTCATTCAATATCCCAGAAAGGACTGCAGGCGGACCCAAATAAAATATCCATCATCCAAAGGGTCCCACCTCCGCAAAAACAGACAAATGTCAGAAGTTTTCTAGGTTTAGTTAGATATTATTGGAGGTTTATACAATACTTCAGCAAGTTATCTTCTCCTTTATTTGGCTTATTGGCCAAAGAATCTAAATTTTTATGGTCAAAAATATGTCAAGAGGCCATGGACACTATGAAGGACAAGTTGACCACAGCACCTATTCTCCGAGGCCCAAATTGGGCCCTTCCTTTCCATATACATGCTTATGACTCTCACAAAGCCATAGGAGTAACTCTAGGCCAGATAGATGACAAGTTACCTTATGCCATTTAGTTCATCAATAAGAATCTATCAAAGGCCGAACTGAACTACACAGTGACTGAAAAGGAGCTCCTAGTTGTTGTGCATTCATTGAAAAAATTTAGGCATTACATTACAGGTTACCAAACATTTGTACATACTGACCATGCTACAATTAAATACTTGATGAATAAACCTGATGTGAATGCCCAGATTATTAGATGGTTACTTTTATTATAGCAGTTTGATCTAACTATTATTGATAAGCCTAACAAGGAGAATGTTGTTGCAGATTTTTTATCCAGGTTAACTTTGCCTGTAGGGGAGGAAGAAATGGTTGATGATCAGTTACCGGATGAATACTTATTCGCCATTTCAGTTCTCTCTCCATGGTTTGCTGACATAGAAAACTACTTGGTGTCTACGCAGTTCCCACCGAATTTGTCCTCCAAAGAGAAAAGCTAGATTGTGAGGAAGAGCACCCCATTCACTTAGATTGGGGGCAACCTCTTCAAACTAGGCCCAGATTAAATTCTACAAATGTGTTAGGGAGGAGGAAGTCTTTGACATCCTTCTAACCTGTCATGATGGGCCTTGTGGAGGTCACTTCGCAACCAATAGGACATCATTCAAGGTGCTACAAGGTGGGTATTATTGGTCCACTCTTCATCAGGATGTGAGAAGGTATACTAGTCAGTGTGATCAGTGCCAAAGGATGGGAAAGCCTACTCCAAGGGATGAAATGCCTCTGCAACCTCAAGTAACTTTTGAGCCATTTGACAAGTGGGGCATGGATTTCATTGGACCTATTAACCCTCCATCCAGACAAAAGCAGTACATCATTGTGTGAACTGACTATTTGACCAAGTGGGTTGAAACCAAGGAAATCAAGGCAAAAACAGAGGAGAAAGTGATTGATTTCTTAAGGGAAAATGTATTTTATAAGTTTGGGTACCATAGAGAACTGGTCACTGATCAAGGTAGCCAGTTACATCTCACATGATTGAAAATTTGTTAAGCCAACACAAGATCAAGCATAGAACATCCACTCCTTACCACCCACAAGTTAATGGGCAATTGGAGGTGACCAACAAAGTGCTGGAGGGAATTATGACCAAAGTGATTAGCAGTAGCAGAAAATATTGGACAGATAGATTAGTTGAGGCCACTTGGGCCTACAATACCACCTCGAAGACCACCGCTAGATTCACTTCCTATGAGTTGGTCTATGGTAAAATGCCCCATTTTCCATTGAATTTGAGTACAATACATTGGGAATGGTAGCAACTAGATCTAGATATCACCAATGCACAACAAGGGAGATCACTCCATCTAAATGGAGAGATGAGTTTAGAATGCAGGCCCTCCTACACAGAGAGGTGAGTCAAGTTCAAAGGAAGATCTAGCATGACAAGAACATAAACAATTTCAATAAGGTGATTGGGATTTGTTGCATGATTCCAGATACAAAGATTTTAAAGGAAAGTTAAGGACTAGATGGTTAGGGACTTATATCATAGAGAAATGTCATGATAATGGTTCAGTGCAAATAAGAACCATTGATGTAGAGGCTATTCCTTTACTTGTCAATGGGCACAGATTGAAGGTATACAAGAAGCCCTTTTCAAAGCAAGAATTCATTGATGGCATCAGCAAGATAGTGATGGTAGTGGAGCAAGTCCTAGCTTCCACCCCATAAAGTAACTAAAAAAATAAAATTAAAAAACTAAAAAATAAGAGAAAAAATAAGGAGACTCAGGTGAAAACCTCCATGAGGCACCTAAGTCCCATTGTTGGGTTGAAAACCTCTTAAGGTGGCCCAATGGTGTCAAAAAAATAAAAATAAAAATAAAAAGATCTCTGGGTGAAAACCCCTTTTGAGACACCCAGGTCAAGCAGCTAGGATGAAAACCTCTTGTAGGCAGACTAGTTGTTTAAAAAAAAAAAAAAAAGAGAGAAAAGAAAACTTTCAAAATGTTGTTTTCAGGTTAGCAGGAGGAGGATCAAGGCAATAAGAAAGGATCAAAAGGACGTATAAAGTTCATGTTTTTATTCCTCCATTCCATATCCTTCATCATTCCCTCCATCTTTGAACTCATCTAGATTAGATTGCAAGGGTTCTGTGTTTTCTACAAGATTCCTTGTAAACCTACAGGATTCCCTGAAATTACAGTGGCTTGGGAATCCCAAGGAAAGTAACCCTAGAGCAAGGGGATGACCTGCTTATGTAAAAAAAATAAGTGTCTACTTAATTATCTCATCACCAAGTCTCTCTCCACCATGATCACCCCTGCATTCATCCAATAAAGTCAATTTCAAAAAAATTATAGTTTTCAGGAAAAAAACAAAAATAAAAAACCAAAAAACAAAACCAAAAACAAAAACAAAAACAAAAAACAAAAAAAAAAACAAAAACCAAAACAAAAAACAAAAAAATAAAACAAAACAAAAAGCAAAAAACAAAAAACCAAAACAAAACAAAACAAAACAAAAAACGAAAAACAAAACAAAACAAAAAACAAAACAAAAAACAAAACAAAACAAAAGCAAAAACAAACAAAAAACGAAACAAAACAAAACAAAAAAAAACAAAACAAAACAAAACAAAAAACAAAAAACAAAAAATGAAAACGAAAAACAAGAAAACAAAACAAAAACAAGAAAAACAAAAAACAAATAAAATAGGATAAAGCCAGAGAACAAGGAGACAACACCTAAAAGCTATACCTCTCATTCACCAATCCCTAGACCCCTTCTCTATCCATTCCAACCATCCTCATGCTCCAGAAGTAAAGGATTGATTAAAAAAATGGAGGGAGAGGCAGCTACAGGACATCGTGTAGAAAATATTGTAGTAGCCTATACCACAAAACAAAAAATCACAGGTTGAAGTCAGCTTCAGCATGGAGATCCAGAGGTTAAAGAAGCTCCTCCAGAGCTTAGCAGTAGTAGCAGGATCATTAGCATCACCATCCAGTACCTTCACATCAAAGAAAAACATCAAAGGAGGACAATAAAAAAAAAGGAGAAAAACACATGCAACAAATACACAGCAAGGACTTCACTCTCCAACAAAGCAGCATCAAGGCATCTCACCACAGGTATGTCTCTCGCTTCAACTCTCGCGTTAGCATAATATGATCAAACATGTAGATTTGTGTAAGAGGTTGTTTTATAAGAAAAAGGTGGCCAATTAACTTAGCCACCTTCGGTCAGTCAATGAGGAGAATACAGTTAGTTCATTACACACATGGCAGTAGTTAAGTTAGGAGAAAGGAGAGATAAGGACAAAAGTGGTTAAGGTATGGATGCCCAAAGTGGGAGTTGATTACAAGGTAAGGAGAATGATGATGTGGTAGTGGGACCAGCAGTCCAAAAATGGATACTTGTACCTTGGTTTCCAGCACACCATCCCACTCAAATCACCCATATGAGGAAATAAAATGATGATTCCCATGCATAGAGGCATTCACAATCTCAAGGCTACATCAAAGCAAAGTTTCTCTCGGCCCTGAAGCAGTCTATAGGAAAGATAGTGAGCGGTTTTTTCCAGCGCAGGAGCACCTACAGGATCCTACAGGATACAGAATAGTCACCTACAGGATTGGAAGTGAGCATTTTTAAAGGGAAAAACCAAATGTTGGCTTCATCAGGTAGTGACAAGGAGGTAGGAGCTATACCTTCCCACCTTTTCCAACTAAAAAAATATATAGAAAAGCCTTCTATTTTGTTGAAAATATTTTAGCCTAGGGGAATTATACACATAATTTTCATTCAAAATTCCTCATCCATTAGAATTTGGTATCAAACATACACAACCCTCCACATCCATCAAAGATAAATGACAGGGGGATTTAATAAGAGGGAACCCACAAACATAGTGAGAATTCATCGGCACCCTCTTGTACTAGAGATATTCACAAGGCACAATTGGATGGGTTTCTTTGAAAAATTGAGCGGATATGATGATGAAGTTGCCAAATACTTTGCTCTCTCCCTCATACCACTGACTAGGATCCATGTCACTATTGTGGTGAAAGACCTCTCTATAGAACTCACCCTTGAAACCATAGGTAGAATCACCACACTTCATTTAAGGTTGCCTTGGAGAAAGGACGATAAGGGTAACAGCCAAATTGCAAAGAAGAAATTCTTTTTAGAAGGAGAGGAGGCAATGGAATACAAAAATGGGGTTAGAAGAGCAAGCCTGCCATATCCTTGGAATGAAATTAGCTACGACCTTATTAAATATATATCATGTGAAGGTAGATTTAGTATGGTATATGGGTACCATTTTAGGCTTCTCTAAGAGTTGAGGTTTGGAGGAGACACACTTCCTCAAAATAGACTAAGCATACCCTCCGTTCTTCTTCAATTGGTGATAGATATGAGCATTAAGGTGCAGGGAGGAAACCATCAATAGCTAGCCTATCATGGGTTAACTAGGCTTATCATAGAATATGCCCTCCAAAACCTAAGACTTCCTATCACATGGGAAACTTTCAGAGACATGCAGATAGAGGAAGACATAGAAGCCCTTGAATATGACAAAAGGCCCACTACCAGTGAAAGGGATGAAGGAGAAACAGAGAGGGATGAAGAAGAAACAGAGAAGGATGAGGAGGAAACAAAGGAGGAAGAAGAGGAAGAAAAGGATAAGGGAAGTGGTGGAAAGACAGAAGAAGATGCAAAGGAAGAAACTAATGAACAAAGTGAGGAACTAGGGGGAGAAGAAGTGGAGAAAGACAAGAGTGAGAATGGAAAGGAGGAGACATAAGACAAAGAGGAACAGAGGTCTACAATGAAAAGCAAAGAATGGGAGGACCCACACAGGGTATCTCCATAACCCACTGAGAAAGGGGAAACAACTTCCCTCACTTCCCTAAGTACCCCGATCAAGAAAAAATGGAAGAGACAGAGACAAACTCCATTGTACTTCAGGACAAGAAAAATTAGAAGGATCAGGCAAGGAAAGCCTAAAACACCCACCAAAGTTCCTATTGTCATTGAAGACTCACCAAAACAATAGGAAAAGATAGCTCCTCGTGTGAAAAATCAAGGCGAATGATCATCAAGACAAGCCTCTCCCAAGTCTCCTATCACTTATGTTAGGAGGCCTGTCACTAGATCTGCCTCATCCAAAGGAAAAGGTCTCATATAGGAGACACAAAAAATGTGGTGAAGTAAAATTATAAGTGCGGACACTAATGAATTCCTCTATCCTAATAATGGGTCTAGCCACAATAGATACATTCTATGGAAGATTTCCTTAGGTTAGAATCAATCAAGAGGGCCTACCTCTTGGTCGCTTATCATGTTTGATGAAGTCCTCGCTTGCTCGCTCCAGCAATCTCTCGCTTCCTTCTTCAAGTTCCTGAAACAAGTAAACAACAACATCACACAAACATAATAATAGAAAAATTGCAATTCAACCTACTTAACGAGTCAAGAAGCATTAAGACATGGATATGTAATATTTAAAAACATGTAGGAAATCAATCGATAGTTGCATATATTAATATCATAGATAGATTACAACCATTCGTCTTGACGTTGCAGTCTACTCCAAAACAATAACTCTACAAAAACTACAACTGTAACAATAACATTCACACTAGTTTGTGCTTGGGAAGAAGGGAGGTTTATATAGGAAATATGGATGGGAGATGGATCCTCTTCTTATGGGAGAAGGACTTATCCTTTGAGGTAGTTCCATCATTATAGGGGAAAGGAGACCAAACTGTCATCCTCGACCCCATCCGGCCAAACCATTTACTAGACTTCCGTTATGGAGCTTCTAGAGCTGGAAGCTTTGACTCTAATTTAAAAAAAATTCCATAACAGGACCGGTGCAATTGAAACACAACTCAGTTGCTATGGTCGGCACGAGGAGTAGTGCTAATCTCTACACATCAGCGTGAGGGAGACAAAGGCCATTAGCGTCGGTCTTGTAAACTAGGAAAAACAGAAGTTTCAGGGGAAATGGTGCAAAAGGGAAATGATCTGCTCATGAAGAGGGACATAATGGGAGTTTCTTCATGAAGGAAAAGCATGTGGGGTTCACTGTAGAGGTCCTCCAGGATCAAGGAACGGGGAGTACAGGGACAGTGACAAAATGTTGTGTAACAGATTCCCCCTAAAGTGTGAAGGCCGAGCTGGAGTGAGGGATGAAATTCTTTATAAATCAGTGTGGGGAACCAGTCTGCCATTGGAAAACCTACAAGAAAGTATAGATACATATACATAAACTGAGATCTCTATCAAATGATACATGAATCATGGCATGGACATAGCCATCCAGAGAATTATTATATAAATGGATTCAAGTATGGACGCAACCATCCATCAAGGAGGATCATAACGAAACCAAGGTATGGTCACAACCATCCAATAATGAGAAGGATCACATATGATAACTCATGGTCTGGTTGCAGCCAGCCATCTGAAAGAGACATGCATATCATCATAACCATGTTGCACCACTTCGCAACCTAGACTTTTGTGATCTGAGTCCAGGGTCTTCCACTCCAACACGACCCGATCAAAGTACAAATCCTAGCATGCGAATGGATGTGTTGATGTCGAACATGCTAGAAATTCACTTGATTACCAGTCAAAGATGTAAACTGTTAACAAGTGCGAGAGAAACCATCAATAATGACAATGGTCCTCAAGGTACTATCAGCACAATTCACAGTATGTGAATACCGGAACTGAAGTCGAACACCAGTGAAATCACTCGATCGAAAGCTAATGATGTGAACTTGTCGTCGAGTGTGAAGAACTTGCCATTAGGGCATGCAAGCTCTAAGGTACTGGAAGGGATTCTCTCGGTCAACTTCCAAGATAATGAACTGAAGTCCACAGAAAGCGACCATGTCAAAGGAGGTCCATAATGAATCCCACATCATCGATGCGAGATGAGAGGATGCAAAATGATTTTGGATGATATAGAGAATCAAAGGTAAGTGTAACTGCAGAAGGACAACTCTTGAACATATTGGCGACACAACTGGAAGTTTGGCAACTTTTGGATCCATGGGATCGATGGTAATGATGACGTGGCAGAGATCAGATGGAAGGAAAAAATGAATGGCCCAAACCCAGGAAGGTCAACGATACAAAGGAGGATGTCCCAACCTGACATGAAGCAAAGAGTGTCATTTTCAAGAGTGAGCTACCGAAATGACTAATAGATTTCAAAATTTTCCCCCACTATTTCTACCGAGTACCCCAATTATTTTTTAATCGCAAGCTTGAAGGGGATAGCATATGCTTGCATTGTAAGTTCATCCTTCGGACGAATCCACCCTAGTAATTTTAACGAGCCCTAAGAAGGAGAAGCTCATGTTCATCATGGTGACGAATCTGATGTCGTTTAATAGTATAACGAGTCCGACAAAGGTGTAACTCGATATCTTTTTCATGTTTAGAGAGTTTGAAAAAGACATGTAAAAGAAAACTCCACATGGTCCCTTTTCGTACATTTGTGCCTCTCAAGCTTGAAAACGTAGAAAACAATACTTGAGAGAACCACTTGACCATTTCAGTCAAGGAGTACCTTTTTCGTAAATAGTGCATCCCATCCCGAAAAAGGGATAAACTTATACTGGGTGCACGGCATTTCACATCTGTTAATGAGTTTGAAATGACAACGACCCAGCCATCTTTTCTCTTTTAAAGGGTTGGAAAAGCGCTGAAAGAAGACCCCCCATTTTTATTCTCTTTAACAAGTCTAAAAGGGAAAAATACTCGGTAATCTTTTCATCTGAGTTTAACGAGTCGAGAAAAGAGCTGAAATGTGACTCATCATCATTGTATAACATCCATCACCTGTTGCTACATAAGTAAGGCAAAGCATATTATTGAGTCCTTGAGGCAAAACAGGTCAAAAATATTTACAAAACCTAATATTTTCATGAAAAAATGAATAAAAAGGGGAAAAGTAAATATATTTTTACCATTTACCATTTTACCTTTGCAGTGAAGACTTTTTACCTACTTTTGCCCTAGTTGTTCCGAAGAAGATTTCAAGAGATCTGGGATGTAAATCGACAAGCCATCAATTCCATGTAATAGCCAAAGTGTTGAGCTGCATTTTCATGCCATTAATTTATGCTTTTAGCCATTTTTTTGGATTTTTAGGGAGGTTTTTGAAAGAAAAAAAAAATCGCCCTCAGTCAGCGCGATTTCCAAGCACGGGATCACGCTGGCCGAGGGTGATTTACACAACCATCCGTGTCAATCGGTGCAACATTTTTAAAACAGGCACGCCAGCACCGTGGATAGCGAAAAACCATTTTTTCTCAAAAATTGGTCGTTTAAACTTGAATTTTATGTGCCAAGGATGATTATTGACTCAAATTAATGGCTTTTGTAGGAGAGAAATCGTTGAAAATGGTGGATTGGAAGGAAAGGGAACATGTAGATGTTGACACTTGGGAAATGAATGATCCAAATTGCCTAGAGTCTTTGAGGGCTTGTGGGCTCCTCAAATTCTTCTTTACACTAGGGATGCGGGCCCAGCCTGAGTTGCTTCGATACTTGATAAGCCTTTGGGACATTAATCAGGAGATTTTTGTCATTGAGGACTAGGAGATGGAGTTAACAACTTCATATATATACTTCATCACAGGACTGTCTCGCAGAGGTGATCCATTTAACTTGTATGGGTCACCTCCAATCGGGGCAAGCATATCTTCCCTGCTTGCTGAACACTGCCCTGAGGCCCTGAAATCCAAGAGTGGGAAGATAGAGATTTCCAGTGTGTAGGATTTGACACTGAGGGTACTTTTGACTATCAACAGATTGGCGGGGTCCCAGGCAAAACATGAGACTGACAAGTCGAATTTCCTTTATGTTATTGACTGCACAGCTCCTACAATCTTCAACTGGGCAGAGACCATGAAGATGAACATCAAGCGCCTGTTGTCCAAGGCCAAGGTGGGTAATCTGAAGCAATTTGGCTTCAAATCAGTACTTGTGACCTTTTTCCTGGAACGACTACCTTTTTTCCAGTATCAGTTGACTGAGGTCGATCCTCCTACGCCATGCAATCCACAGATGGCGCGCTAGAGTCGTTTGATGCCCAGGATCACTAGGGGTCAGCATATGTCATACCGGCCTGCATTCTTCTCATGGGTACAATGATAGAAGATCGTCATGGAGGACTGGCTGTACAATAGCACTGATTTCCATGGAGATCCAGATATGCACTTACCAGATGGAGAGGACTTCGATGACGAAGGTAAAAATCAAATTTTAAATTTTGAGATTTTTAATTGTTTTTGGTACATGCGTGCTTATAACATTTCTCTTGTTTATGCAGATGTTGGACCAGAGCGACTAGTCGGGATGTCCCTGATAGCCAGGCATGTACCCCGC
Source organism: Pinus tabuliformis (assembly GCA_031772625.1). Classification (NCBI taxonomy): domain Eukaryota; kingdom Viridiplantae; phylum Streptophyta; class Pinopsida; order Pinales; family Pinaceae; genus Pinus; species Pinus tabuliformis. Next base: position 416,728,805 of record CM062812.1, on the reverse strand, counting down.
CCTATTGATGTTGTCACCCCTTATCAAGAAGGGAGCGACAACGAGGAGGAGATTGCAAGGAACCTTGAGGGGTTAACTCACAGTATCCCGGAGTATGCTCGGATAGGAGACATGCCCTGTCGATACCAAAGGCACGCGATGGGAGTCTTAGATCGAATCCACCAACTGTTGAGTCATGTTGCAAGATTTGTCTTGTGCTACCATGACCACCATGCTGAGTAGTTCTTAGGTCCATCACTTACATATTTTTTGAGGCCTGCGAGCTGCCGATGTCATTTCAGTCACATATTATTTCGGGTTCTGATGTATCAAACATTCTCACCATATATATATGTTCTATTTTCCTAGCTATTATGGTACAAATGGTTTGACTTATCTTTTACATGTTTCATAAATGTCTATCCAACACGTAATTAGCTAATGCATCTGTCAATGTATTCATGTGTCTAGGAATATGATGATATGTAATACAATCAAAATACCATTCCAACAGATAGATACGGAGATACATTCGTAATATTTGAGGGTTCCTGATGAAATATCTCCCGTTGAGTTGAAGGACTACAAGCTATGAATCCAGGTTGACAACTAATTCTCTAATGCCTAGAGCGACAGCTTCTGACAACAGTTCGATGACCGCACTTTATTCAGCAATGTTGTTGGTTGTGCAACCTAGGCAGATACCTTGAAGGTAAATCAACTCACCGTTAGGTTCATAGATAGCCCATGCCGCAGATGATAGGTTCCAGGTACTACACAAGCACCATCGGCGAAACCAACGTGAGGATTTGCATACATCTGCAAAGCAAGAAAATCATAGTAAACAGGAAATTTGTTTGAAAACTATCACACAAAACCACGCTGTACAAAAATGAATCACACACTAATGTACATAAGTAACCATGCAAGATGACCTAAGCATAGTACTTTTTGAGGTAAAGCCTGTTTTAGGGCTTATCGAGAGGATTTCCTTCATAATCAATAAGCTCATAAGCCCCTTTCTGCAAAACGCGTTTTACAATATAGGGCTCGTGCCACATAGGTTTGAACTTGCCTACCCCAAGCTTATCGTTAGCTTGGTTGTATAACAGTACCAAATAACCCTTAGAGAAAGTGCGAGCGGAGACTAACTAATCAAAATGGGATTTGACCTGTTTCTTTTGTTCTTCATGACCAAGGCAGCGAAACAGCGAGTCTCTTCCAGTCGTTCTAAATATAAGAGGCTTTCCTCTTGAGGTGATGTTTCAGGTAGGAGCTCAACAACTAGCTTGAGGGAAGGAATCTCGCATTCGATTGGTAATGTTGCTTTCAAACCATAAACCAGCTGGAATGGTGTGAAACCAGTTGCACCTTTGGTTGAATTTCGATAAGCCCACAGAGCTGAAGAGAGCGTGAGATGCCAATTTGACTTGTGCATCCCAATAGTACGTTGAAGCATGGTGACCAAAACTTTGTTCACGGCTTCAACTTGGTCGTTGGACTGAGGGTAATATGGGGTCAAGCCATCATGGTGCATGCCTAATGCAGATGTCAGTTATACCATCATGTAATCTCTAAAGTGAGAGCCATGGTCTGTGATAATGGCTTGGGGTACACCGAACCTGGAAATAACATGGTTAAGGAGGAATTGAGTTGTCGTCTTACCATCTGCAGAGTATGTAGGCATCGTTTTGGCCCATTTGGTGAAATAATCCATAGCGATGATAATATAGCCATGCCACCTGGCCGAACAAGGGTTACATGTCATATAATCGATGGCCCATTTGGAAAAGGGACCAATGCTAATGACGGGGTCTAGGTGAGTGGGTGGGGCGCGCATCTTGCATTGGTAAATTTGGCATTCGTGGCACTTACGGAAAACAAGAATGCAATATTTGAAGATGGATTGACAGAAATAACCAACGTGAAGGAGTTTCTGAGCTGTAGTGTAACCAAACATATGACCACCACATGCCTTGAAGTGGCAATCGTTGAGAGCTCTTTTAGATTCCTCGATCATGAGGCATCAGCGAAGAACAGAATCGACACTGACACAGTATAAGGTATCGCCAATAATATGGTAGGGTTGGGAACGATGCCAAATCCTGTGAAGATCATATTTGGTCAACGTGGACCAAAATGTGGAGGTTTGGAGATATACAATGATATCATCATACCATGGATCAAGGGTGCTAATCAGGAAAAGAATCTCATCTGGAAGTTGTTCATCTGCACCAACAGGGAGAGCTTTAGAGGGAAGGGAACAAATCAATTTACCAAAAACAAGTGAATTCTTTGATTTGGCCATAGTGAAGACCATATCAAATTCTTGCTGGATAACTACCCATTTAGAATACTTGCCCCCGAGCAACTGATGAGTCGGGATATAGGTCATAGGGTTGCATTCAGAAATCACTATAGTCGTATGTAAAAGGATGTAGTGCTGAAAGCATTGAATAGCCTGAATGGAAGCCAAAGCCAACTTCTCGACATGTGCATAACGCGTTTCAGTGTCGAGGAGATTTCGACTAAGGTAGTAGATCACATGTTCGCTGCCTTCATCATCATCTTGGACCAAAACCATAGCAATGGTGCTAGGGGTCACGGCTAGGTAAAGGAAGTAATCTCAATAATAGTCTGGCGGATGCAACAGAGGAGCATTTATGAGGATGGCCTTAAGATCATCAAAATATTTTTGGGCCACCTCATCCCATGCAAAGGGTGTTCCTTGTTTGAGTAACCGGGTAAATCCTGTGGCTAGCCCGGCATAGTTGGGTATAAAACGATGGAGAAAGTTGGCCTTTCCTTGTAGGCTTTGGAGTTGGTGCAGTGAAGATGGAGGGGGTAAATTTAAAATGGCCTCGACTTTTAGCGAATCCAGGTGAATACCGTCCTTGGAAACGATGAAGCCAAGGATTCGTCCTGATTCCATGCAGAAAACACATTTGTGTGGATTTAACCGAATGTTATAGTGTCTGCAGCGTAGAAAAATCCACCGAAGATGGTCTGGGTGATCTTGGCGCTTACGAGAATGGGCAAGAAGGTCATCCAAGTAAGGTTTGACAATGTTGCGAATATCATGAAACATGTAGGACATTACCCGTTGAAATGTGGCTCCAACATTTTTTAGGGAAAACGGGAGCTTCTTGTACGCAAACGTACCCCATGGGCAGATAAAGGATATCTTTTCTTGGTTGGTCGGTGCAATATTAATCTGGTTATAACCAAAAAAAACAATCCATAAAGGAAAAGATCTCACTCCCGTCACATTCATCCATGATTTGATCAATGAATTGAGTAGGATAGTTGTCTTTAGGATAGGCATGATTAAGATCTTGATAATCCACGCAAACGCGGATCGTGCCTTGTTTTTAAGTCACCGAGACAATATTGGATGCCCAATCTGTAAGGGGGATGGGATAAATGAACCCAGCTTTGAGACGCCTTTTGACTTCACCCTTAATAACAATGGCATTCCTAGGGTGCACTGGGCAAAGCCATTGGTGAACAGGCTTTACGTGTGGATATGTTGGTATTTTATGCACCACGATGCTAGGATCAATGCCAGGCATTTCTTCGTAAGATCATGCAAAGACATCACGGAATTCCTGAAATAGATGAGTATAGGTCTTTATCTCATCCAGAGAACAAGATACCCCAATATGAACATGTTCAACGACACCGGGTTTGATAGAAATGTTAATCGGCATCGTTTGGGTAATATTACCCAAATTTCCTTCCGACCATACTTTATGAGTAACAGTCGGTGGCGGAAATGGAGAAGAGGACTCTTCGAAAGTGGTAGACATGACCATCGGGCGAGGCAGGAACGAGGAGCGATGATGAGTATCAATCCATGGTGGTTCCTCGAGAGACATGATTTCCATGATACCTTCATCAGCAAGGAAGGTCTTGGCTAAGGGATCAGATGATTCCAAAGTGCCAAGCTAGGGGAATTGAGAATACATACCAAGAGAGTTCTTTGACATATGAGAACCAGAGGATTCAGAGTTCGAAGCCGAAACAATTTCCACATAATTGACTTCGGCGGGACTAAGTGGCATAACCTCACCCCAAGTATCAACAAGATCTAGTGCAGGTATGACCCAGGGATCAGATTTGACCGAGACCATGTTGATAGAGGCAACATGAGGAGGTGGGAGTGTAAAAATTCCCATTAAGGCGGAATCTTTGAAGAGACCCACCCCCACACTCTCATATGGAGCACCAAAGTGCTTGACATACAGAACATTGCCATCCGAGGAGGAAGAGGCAAAGAAAGACACTTGATTGACGCTGACAATCTTCCTTTAATGGGGAAAATGGATCATGCGAAACAAAGAGGAGGCCACGGCATGCATGGCATGAGTCCAACTTTGGCCGAGTAGAAGATTATAATTGAGATTGGCGTCAACAATATCTACTTTGACTTGCACTATCTTGCCTTCCAGGGTGATGGCAAGGTTAGGTAAGACACCGAAGGGTCACGAATCGCACCCATCGAAAGCTTCCAAAGTGTTCGAAGACTGGTTCAGTGTAGTGGAACCAATAGCCTTCCAACATGCAATTGACATGATGCAGGTGGAAGCACCTTCATCGATGACAGTGTGGTGGATGGTCTTCTCATTAGTGACTACCTAAATAAGAAAGGCAATCTAATGAGGGAGTCATGGAAAATGGTTCTCCAGATTGAAACATATCAAATTAGAATCGGTGGGAGCGATGCCCTCGATATCTGACAGCAAATATTTCCGCTGCTATGGGCAACTTTGGAGTACCTCGAGAGCCGACATGGCTGACGGTGACTGAGCCAAATCCTCAACAATATTGTAGTGTTGAGTGACTCGAGCGTTGGGATTATACGAGGATTTCCGTAGCACACCTTGAGAGGGTGGCCACATAGCGGAATCAAGGTTAGGGCGCTCAATTTGCAGAGGGCCAGAACTTGGGGTAGAGGAAGAAGGTGCAGCTTCTTTTTCTTCCCAGCTGCCAGAGCTGGAGTTTGATAATCTTTCAATTGGGTAGCCACATTAATAGGCGTGCTCATCATGAACACTTGAGATCCGGAGGAGCCAGACGGAGTTGGTCTACCATCTGGGTTAGCTGAGACGGAAATGGATCTTTAAGGACAACAGGGGTCCCTTTGAGTAGGTGACTAACTTCAAATCATCGAGGACAATCCTTAGTGTAGTGATCCTCCTCGCAAATGAGGTAGGGATACTTAGGTTTCCGTTGTGAAGATAAGCCAACAGACGATTTGGGAGGACCCTGTTTCGAGGCATCAGCTTTAGCTTTGCCTTTGTCTTTCTTTTTTCCTTTCAAGGATTTTTTCGCTGCGGTAGACTAGACAGCGTGGACCTTTGAGGTTTTACCAGGGCCAGGTGGATTCTGAGATGAACTGGTAGGAGTAGCATTCGAGACCAACTTCTGTTGGGAGGAAGTTTTCGCAGGGTTCTGGGATATTGTACCAATAACTCCATCAACGGGAGGAACAACTGGTGACTTTGATGCTGCTAGATTGGATGATGGTCGTGGAGCATTGGGTAACAACTCGTATAAAGTGCTAGACTAAGAGTAAACCAGATCCAAGTACTAGGCATGAGCGATGGCTTTCTCTTCAGTGACGCATCCACCCATATCTATATCGTGAGCAATTGGGGCTACGAATGTTTTGTTAAACCATTCAGCGAGCAGCTAATCAGCTATCTCGAATTTGATTAGGCGACGTCTATGTCTCCATTCATTGATATGATCAAAGATGTGTGTTGCAGTGTCTTGCTTAAGCGATGTGAGAAAATAGGTGCCAGTTTCATAGCGAACCGGCAACTAAAAATGTGTGAGGAAAGCCATGGCCAACAAATTAAAGTCATGGAAATTACTCCAAGGTAGCTCGATGTACCATTTCACTGTGGCACCTATGAGGGTTCATTGGAAAAGACAAAGATGAATGGAATTGTCCACGTACGAGTTCAACGAGCACTAGAGGTGATATGTCATCACATGGGCCTAACGATCTTCTTTAGCTTTTCCATCGAAATTTGGGCAATCACTTGGTATCTTGGACGGCACCGAAGGCCAGTACGACGAATGAAGGATCGGATCATTCGTAAGGCACGATACGTCCAGCAACTTTAGAGTAGCCAAGAAAGGTAATTGAGTGTTAAAAGGCATGGGAGGTTGATAGGCATGCCCATAAGGAGGATCCCATCCCTACTGGTAAGGATTTTGGCCCCACAGTGGGGGATTTTGGCCATATGGCATCTAAGGTTGCCCCCATTGCAGATTACCTTGACCACAGGGAGCATCCTGACCTTAAATACCTTGAAACTATCCAGGTATATGTTGTTGATAGGCAACGTATGGGTTAAAAGGTTGTTGAGTCTGTTGACCTTGGACGTATGGATATGGGACCTGCTTTCCTGGAACATAGGGTTGATGAACCTGTTGTCCCTGAACAAGAGGGTTCTGGACGTGCAGTCCTTGGGCATAAGGTTGATATGCTTGTTTCCCTTGGACGTAGGGGTTTTGTACCTGGTGCCCTTGGCTGGCAGGATTCTGAACCTGTTGACCTAGGACAAGAGGATTCTAGGCCTGCTGCTGCAGGACTTGACCTTGACCCTACCCCTACAAGGGTTGACCTTGTTGGTATGTATACAAGGGTTGTTGCTACCCTGGTTGGTTTTGTTGTTGGAAGGGTTGACCTTGTGGTTGAAAAATTTGTCCCTCGGTTTGCAGAGGTTGGCCCTACGAGGTTATGGGTTGAGAGGTATGTGAAGCATATTGCATCTGTTGTTGCGCAGCTCGCTGCAACTACTGTAAGGATTGACCTTGCTGTTGTTGCAGGAGACCTTGCTGCGGGATAATTTTACCTTGCTATTGCGCGGAGAGCCCTTGTTGTAACAAAGATTGCCCTTGTGGTAACAAAGGTTTCCCTAGTTGTTGTAAGAGTTGTCCTTGATGTTGCAAGGATACTTGAATAGTGCCCAAGAAATTACCGAACTGAATCTGGCCATAGCCAGGTTGGATGTACTGCCCAGCTTGGAGGGTGTAAGGTTGATTAACCAATCCCTGAGAACCATATGGAAATTAAGGATTTTGGTATTGGACCTGAGCCCCATAGGGCTGCTGATACTGAACTTTGCTCGATCTAAACGGACCAACGTGATCCTGAACCTACTAGTACTGGACATTTCTTGATCCAGTAGGGTTAGCAGGGTTATAAATAATACCAGAAGAGGGATGGTTTATACCAAGCATGTGATCTTGTGAGCTTCTCACATTAGTGGCACCTAACACCATAGAGACATTCAGGTTCTTCCCCCCAGGCGATGGCACAACTTGGCCACTGACTAATGGGACAGAGGAACTGACAGAGACAATCTTTGAAACTGCCAGTTGTGACTGGTGTGTAACTAGGATCGATGATACAATGGTATTCGGAATGGTAGGTTGCACTGAGACTGAAGTAACAGCCTGTTGGGAAGTCGTGTTCGTGACAAACAGATTTGACGTAGGCCTGACGCCTGACGCCCATACAGGATTATGGTAGAGTGACAAGGCACTAGGTGTGCCTGAAACTAAGTGCCCTAAAGACACATAGTAGGGTGGAAAACTGGTGGGAATACCTTCCGAATAAGGGAAACCCTCGGGAGGGAACAACAATTGCAATTCTTCCCCCTCAATAGTGTGTGGAGTAGAAACTTTGGACTCATCTGGAGATGTGACGAGAGCATCGCCTTCGGGTTCCATGTTTGAAAACAAACGACGACGAATGACCGAATGTGTACTAGGGGATAGTTCCAAAGGAACACCCGGCTAGTCGTACGCATTATAAGGATGCTGTGTTGATATCTCAACAATGTGAAACAGAGGGTTCGGAGGATAGATAACCAATCAAGCTAACTGTCAATGGTCGGCAAGTTCTCTGGAGTTCAAACAGGATTGTTCGAACATTCCGGGCCAAGATCAATAGATGACCCTGAATCGAAAGTAGGCGGAGGACAAGATGACAATGGTTGAACACTCAAAACAATTATGAGTTCAACATTTTGGTCCTCAAGTGACTCTGATAACTCAAGAAATGGCTCCTCAGACAATCTTTCAAACAGAGGAGAGGAAGAGGAATTGGGTGAACCAAATGGTTCAGCCACGATGACCTTGTCTTAGTTGACAAAACAAATAACTTCAAGGCTTTAAAATTTGCTTTTAAGGGAACTCACGATTTTTTCAAAAAGACTAACAGGATGTTTTGGATCGTGGGCAATCAATTATTAAGATGCATGAAAGACTTATGTTCATTCATTTTTTAAGAGTTAAGAAAGAAACAAAGATGACTCTATCACTTTTGAATGGAAACAAGCTCGAAAGGACAAGTGCTCAAATGATCTTTTAAATTTAATGAGTCAAAATGATCAAATCACTGCTCTGGATGATCTAGGTAAATAGGATTACCAGGCAACCGTGAACTGCAGTATACCCCCTGGTGAACCAAGAAGTACGAGCAGGCAATCTCCCCAAATGTTATGTTCAATGTATCACGTTCGCAAAGCGGCTGACTCGGCTTCTTAAGGATAAAAGGATTGCAGCCTCACGGGGTCTCCCATTATATACTCAATGCTACGGGGAGAAAAAATCCATGCTAGCGTTGTCTAATGCCGAAGCTAACGATAGCTGCTAGGTTTAAAGACATCGGAACTCTAGATATGATCGTTAATGTCAAATGCGACATAGGTTAATTGAATTCATTTTAGAGTTGATCTTGAGTTAAGTTTCAATTTTTAGGTCTTAGCGATGCTACTCGAAAAAACCTAAAATGCAATTAAATGAGACAAGACCCTTCAATTCGATGAAATGCCTACACTAGAGAGGGTAGAAACTACTCGATCAAATGAAAACAATCAAGCAACTGAAACCGAAATGATCTTTCACTACCTTATTTAAAAAAAATAAAAATAAAAATAAAAATAAACTAATGAAAAATGCATTCCGATTCCTAATTTCCTGACAAGCACTTATCTATTAGTCCTTCCAAACAAAAAATTATCTTCCTTTTTCAAATGCTGATGCAATTCTAGTCTTTTAAAGAGATGCAAATTTTTATAACACAATTATGCAACAGGCTAGAATTCCATACTTTCTCATGAAACAAAGAAACAAACTTTTCGCATACAATATTTCAATGAAAAAGTTTTCGAGACAATGAGCTCTTCAAGTAGATGAAAACATGAAAAGATAAGTTCATTCAGATCAATGAAACACCGACTTTACCAAACATAAGGCCAACAATGTAATCTATGCCAGAAAGAGACGTTCAAGCTAGTAAACGAAACTTTTTCAAACTTGTGCAAAAAGAGGTCAAAGTCATAAAAAGGACCAAAACAAAACGCGAGTAAACACACCTACAATCTGACTTGGTGAGTTCATAAACTGTTGAATTGGTGACCAACTAGATGCCCTAGTGTTGTTGGCCACTCAATGACTCAATCAATCAAATAGAAAGATGACAAGCCAAGCAAGCAAAACCAAATGAAAAGTAACTTTCTAATCATGGAGAAAACAGTCAGAAAGGCTCACGGGGTCAAAACACAAGAGCAGAACACACTGGCCAAGATTGGGGTCAAGCTCTAATCTTCACTTACAGTCATTGGCGCAACTGCCTAACTGACTACAAGTGCCAAAGGTCGGTCGGCGTGACTATTCCTTAGCAATTCACACTGGTCGGCACGACTGTCAGTGGATTAAGCGCGTTGGCCGAGGTAACTAAGGAAAAATAAATAAAAAATAAAAAATTCAACACAGGGACCAAATCTGCTACTATGAATTTTAGACTTAGGCCAGTAAGTAGGAGAAAAGAAACAGAACCAAAGGGAAAATGTGAAACTAGAAAAGATCTCACGAAATCATGAAATCCAAAACAAACAAAAGGATTGGATTCCCCAGCAGAGTCACCAATTTGTGGTGAAGTAAAATTATAAGTGCGGACACGAACGAATTCCTCTAGCCCAATAATGGCTCTAACCACAACAAATACATTCTATGGAAGATTTCCTTAGGTTAGAATCAATCAAGAGGGCCAACCTCTTGGTCGCTTATCTTGTTTTATGAAGACTTCGCTTGCTCGCTCCAGCAATCTCTCGCTTCCTTCTTCAAGTTCTTGAAACAAGTAAACAACAAAAGCACAGAAACATAATAATAGACAAATTGCAATTCAACCTACTTAATGAGTCAAGAAGCATCAAGACATGGATATATAATATTACAAACATGTAGGAAATCAATCAATAGTTGCATATATTAATATCAAAGAGAGATTACAATCATTCGTCTTGACACTGCAGTCTTCCTTTGACAAGACCGGGTTCTCGTACACTTCTGCTAGCATTCCATGATGGCTTCAAACAACAATAGTTTAAAGGCTCTTCCTTTTGGGCTTCACTCCAAACCAAAACACACTTCTCCCTCACACAACTAGGTAGCTACAACTAGTAATAGCTTGCTTGTGTACTCCAAAACAATAACTCTGCCAAAATTATCAACTGTAACAATAACATTCACACTAGTTTGTGCTTGGGAAGAGGGGAGGTTTATATAGGAAATATGGATGGGAGATGGATATTCTTCTTATGGGAGGACTTATCCCTTGAGGTAGTTCCATCATTATAGGGAAAACAAACCCAAACTATCATCCTCGACCCCATCCGGCCAAACCATTTACTAGACTTCCATTACGGAGCTTCTAGAGCTGGAAGCTTCGGCTCTAATTTAAAAAACTTTCCATAACAAGATGGGTGCGACTGAAACATAGCTCAGTCCCCCCAGTCGGCGTGAGGAGTAGTGTTAATCTCTACACATCGGCGCAGGGGAGACAAAGGCCATTAGCACCGATCTTTTAAACTGGGCAAAATAGAAGTTTCAGGGGAAATGGTGCAAAAGGGAAATGATCTGCTCATGAAGAGGGACGCAATGGGAGTTTCTTCATGAAGGCAAAGCATGCGGGGTTCACTATAGAGGTCCTCTAGGATCAAGGAATAGGGAGTACAGGGAAAGTGATAAAATGTTGTGTAACAAGAAGGACCTACAAGAAGCAAAGGCCATCCTACAAAAAACTCTACTAAACCTACAGGAAACTCAGAAATTGGACAAAGAAGGGATCATGCAGCAAGAAACAAATAAGGAGGATCTAGAACTAAGGGAACCTAGTCCTCGGCTGAACCTTTACTCCTACTATAGGTTCATTGAACGGGGTAGGGTCATTCCACATAAATTTTCTATCCCCTTATTCTTTGAGCTTGAGAAAGAAAGGGAAATAACACATAGGTGGATGCAAATTGCCAAATCTAGAGTGGAGGACATAGGTCACATGGATGATAAAGTAAAGGAGATGGGCAGAGAACTGAGCAGCCTGAGAGACAAAGAGGCAATGATGAAATCTCAGTTGGAGGAAGAGAATTCATGGTTAAGGGGACAGCCACAAGAGAGAGAGAATCAGTTGGCATCCATCGCCAGTCTATCCTTAGAGGCAATCGAGTGTAGGATGCCAGCAAAGTCCTATGCATTGTATCTTAAGGAATAGTGGTTGCAGTTCCAAATAAAAACTTTATGATCTAGGTGGATATTGGTGGCCACCCGCCAATTGCACTTGGACCCCCACCATTGCTTCTTTCAGTTTTTTAGTTTCCCTAATTGTAGCACAGTTTACTATTTTTAGCAGTTTTTCTGGTCCTAAACTTCCGGAGCCATTTTGAGGCCCTAAACGATGCTTTTTGGAAATCTACCACCAACGATTTTCTAACTAAAATTGTCTTTTTAGTCGTAGTCCTTGGAGAGATCTTTCCAAAGGGTTATCGAGCACGTCAAAATGAGATAATATGACCAAGTTGCAACCTCGGGAAGTTGGTTGTCCAACTCACCCCAAAGGGGCCCATAATCTCTTGGTGTTACATCTCCTCGAACTAGGGTTTTAGTTGTTTAGGGTTTTCTCTTATTGTTCAATAATAAAAAGGCCCTTGATCTTCATTGTAAGGAATTTCAGAGGCATGTAGCCGCCACATCTCTTCTCAGAGATAAGCTACCATCACCCTAGCTAGTTTTATTTCCATTTCTGTTTGTAAGCATATTTCAGTATTTTACATTAATGAAATGAAGTATTATTTCCGCTGCATCTCTGTTTTATGGTTATTTCTGTAATTTGTTGTGTTCTTGTTTAAATCTAGATCACTGGTATCAGAGCGGTCTGCTTTTTTCTCTATTTTTCTTTGCATGTCCCCAACGAGGTCGGGATATAAGGAGTTAGGGCTTGAACTAGTCGAACCTTTTCAAGACCAGCCTCGCAAATCCTGATGACCTCCCATGGCGGATGAAAAGAAAGATGAGGGGGCAGGAGATCCTATCAAAATCTTGCTTGAAGAAGCCCTTGAGCGACAAAGGAACGCGATGATGGACAGCTTTGCCTAGATCCTTCAGTGGCTACCCAAGGGCAACGCATCAACTTACAATAGCTACTCTGGAAATGCCACAACATTTAAGGTACAAGCTACTTTTGAAATCCCCATATTTGAGGGTCAGATAGACGCAGATGTTGTCGATAAATGGTTAAATCTGCTAGAGGGTTATTTTTCTGTTCATGATTTTTCCAGTCGAGAAAAGATTATTTTCGCTCTTCTCAAAGTAGCCCCCCACATCAAGGACTGGTGGGAAACCTACTGCGAGCAGAAGGATGAAAGTACAGGCTCACTATTTTCAGCCGCACCCACTTGGAATTCATTCCAGGATGCCATCAAGGAGCAGTACTACCCTATCGGAAGATATGAGGATCAATACATAAAGTGGACCACGCTGCGGTAGGGAAGGGACCAAGACGTGCAGGAAGTTTACCAATATTTTCCATACCCTTCGCACAAAGTTGGGTATCAAGGATTTGGAGCAGCATTTGATACTCAAATACCACGGTTGCCTGCACAAGTACATCCAGGAAGAAATAGAATTCCTAAACATCTCCTCGCTCGGCACAGCATACCGATATGTTGTCAAGGTCAAGCAAAAGTTTAAACAGAAGAAGAGAGACTTTGGATTTGTGAATTCGAAGCAAGGGAAAGGTGCCCCCAAACTGCAGAACAAAGGACAAAGCCAAGGCGAGGTAGCCCAAGACAACCCGCCAAAGCTGCAAGTAAATAACAACACCGCGAAGCCGAAAAAGGACTCGAGAAAGTGGTGTGAGTTCCATAAGAGCTCCACTCACAACACGAGTGTCGGGCCAAGTAGTCTCTAGTCGCTGAGCTAAAGGTTTTAGAATCGCATGCATGTTCTGACTCTGAGTCAGAACCCGACAAGGGGAATGACAAAGGGAAGCAGATTATCGATGCGGAGCCCAACGCCACCGCTGCCACCACAAAGATCCAAAAGGAGGAACCCGAAGATCCAGAGGAGGAGGAGTGTCTCTTCCACTCCCAGATGTGGGTAAAGGGCTCCCCGCTACAGTTCATTGTCAACAGCGAGAGCCAAAAGAACCTCATTTTGGCAGAGGTCGTAAAGCAGCTGGGCTTACCGACCAGAGCACATCCACAACCGTACACCATCAGGTGGCTTCACCAAGGACAGGATCTTCGCATAAGCAAGCAGTGTCACCTTCCATACAACATCAAGCCCTTCACAGATGAGGTATTTTGTGACATTGCTCCCCTTGAAATTTGTGATGTATTATTAGGACAACCATACTTGTGGAAGTGACATGTTGTGTATGAATCAAGGCCCCGTGCTATTATTGTTACTTTGGGAAATAAGTTTTACAGGATACCGGAGGTAGCACCGCCTACCGCCATCTCTTTGGTTACTGCAAAACAATGCAATAAGCTCATTTCCAAAACCGAGAAATTTATTTTCCTAATGATACGCCCTCAAGGAAAGAATAAGATGGTGGCCACGACCTCCAGATAGGGCCCCTCTGCACGACAACTACGAATGGACAACGTCGTGGAGGAGTAGGAGGACATATTCACCTCCCCCGCAGGGGTTCCTCTGCATTGTCAGGTCAAGCACTCCATCGATCTGACCCTAGGTGCGCCACTACCTAATGGACCAATCTATAGGCGCTCCGTTCTGGAGAACGATGAAATCAAGAGGCAGATTCAGGAGCTGCTGCAGAAAGGTCACATTCGTCCGAGTTCATCGCCCTGTGGGAGCCTGATCGTGTTGGTACAGAAGAAGGATGGGACTTGCAGACTCTGTATTGACTATCGGGCGTTGAATAAGATCATTGTCCGTAATAGGCACCCAATTGTTATAGCACCATTTACCACTCTTGGTATATGTGATGTTTTTTTTATGGCCTAGGGCAACCCCTCCTTCCAGACTTGGTCCAAATATATAAAAAATAGTGTTTTATTCCTTGTACACTACTTTTCCCTGAGCTAAAAGTGTGTACACGCGGGTCAGTCAATACCCAACCCACGTATATGTATTAAAACACTTAAAAAAAATAAATTTCCTTAATTTTGGGTGGAGTTCATGGGTTTTACCTGTTGATTACCTCCTATTGCCCGTGGCCCAACTGTTTCCCAACTAAAAAACTAATTGGGAGAGGTATAAATAGACCTTTATGGGAAGGCCTTAAGGGGGAGAAGAGATAGAGTTATTATATTGAGATTATCCCTGACTAAGTCTAATGAATCCCTGTGCCTCATGCACTTCCCTAAGCTTCAAGAAACCCTTGTTTCATTGATTATAGATATCCTTCCTTTTGCTTGAGATATCATGGTGTTGGTGATGGAAGAAGATTGTTGAAGGCTGGGATAGGACGAATCCAGAGGACGGTTCCGCTTGGAGCCAGAGAAAGACTCGGGTGAATTCTCTCCATGTTATTTATAGCTTACTGCAATAAAAGAAATGTTGTCTTGTTTCCGAAATTAACTATGTTTATGCATCAAATTATGTTTTAATTCATATATGAATTTCGTTTTGATGTATGATAAATCATTTATTTATATGATATAAAGTCAATTTCGTGAATATGCTTTACTTCTATATTGCTATGTATGTTCGAATTGAATGATTTTCAGGTTTGAAGAACATCGGGAGTTGCAGAGGGTTTGAACCCTGCGGGACCTACTCGAACGAAGGAAATCCGAGTATGGTCACTCTTACGTAGTTTGATAATATAAGCATCTTGCCTGAGTTGTATGAGTATTTCTTGTTGTAGTTTGCTTCTGCTCTATTGGGGTTCTAACCCAAAGCCCTAGGGTGCTTTCACCCGAAACAGAATTGGTGACTCCACTAGGGATAACAATCTTGTTATTCCTGGTTTGGGTTGTTCATTCTCAATCAGGGCTCAGTCTTTGGTTTTCTTGTGGTTACAGTCTTATTTGGTCTACTAGAGTCCCAGGCCTCAAGTTTGATCTTTTGGATCAGACTTTGTTTTTTATTTTTTCTTGCAAAGCTTTGTATACGCTATTTACTTTGTTTACAGTGGTTATACACCCTTTTTCTGTAAAATGAACTCGCGTATACGCGAGTTTCCTATGTCAAGAGTGCGTGTGCACACCTCTGTGTTTGAAAACAGTCGCATATGCAAATTTTTGCATTGTTTTTTCAAATCTTTCAACCCAAATAGATTTGTTGCCTGGTCTTTTCAGTCTCTGTGTGGTCAATTGTTGTCTGAAGAATTTAATTATTCTGCAAGATTACTGTTTCGAAGTCTCTTCCTCATTGAAAAGATTTGGCCTAGTTTTGCTTCTTTTAGCGAGTTTGTAATTTTTGTTTTTGCACACAAGACTTCGTTCTGAAGTTCTTGATGGTTCTGGTTCTCCAGAGCACAAGATTGTTTTAAGTTTTAGTGTCAAGCCCGAATTTCAAATCTACTTGCTTTGCTCTCCTTTTTTTGGGGGCCTCATAGCTTTTCTTGCTTTTTGAAAGTCCTTTTGACGAATTTGGAACTATTTCTTTCCTGGCTTCTTGGTCAATTTGTCAAACTCTTTGCTACTGTTTGGATTGTTTGTATAAGTTGAAGTCTTTTTGTTCAAGTTTTTGTTCATTTTCAAGTTTGTAACTTTCAAAGACTCCTTGTGCTCTTTTTTCAATCTTTTGAGTTTTAGTATCATTTTGTTGATTTCAAAAAGTTGTTTTGGTTGCTTCTTTAAAAAAGAAAAGATCTCAAAAATCATTGTTTTTCTTTTTCTTTTGCCAAGTTTGGTTTATGGTTTCTTTTTGTTGTTGAAAGTGATTTGTGATCTTTTACAATTTGTCCTTCTTGTTTGGAGAGAATTTTGTGTTCAAAAATTATATCCTCTTCAGCACTTAAGTTGGCTCATTGTTAGTTATAAACAGTTGCTTTTTGAGTGTTATTTAGGATTTTGCATCTCCATTATATCTTTCATTAGGGTAGTTTGCATTGTTAAAGCATTCATAGTCTTTTAATTTTTGGGAGTGTGAAGTGTGTTTCAAGAAAAGAAGAGGAATAGTACTTTTCTTTGTAGAAGTTTCATAGAACCCGTATAGAGATCTCTTTTCATCGAAGAAAAAATGATTGCATTCATGTAGTTAGTTTTTCGTTGATTTATGTTCGTCATACGAACATCATTGGTTTCACTCCCATATTTACCCTTGACTTAAAGAACAACCATTAAAATCAAGTGATTAATTAAAATAAACTAGAACTTTTATGTTTTCATCAGAATACACCAACAATTTTAGGTTTATTACAGCCTTGGACTAGGCGAGACGAGAGTTAACTCTCCAAGGCCGCTCAAAATTAAAAAAAAATAGAAGTTTGATTAATGAGCGAAATCCAATAGCGTTAGGGAGACCAGGAAAGCTCCGTAACTGGGAGTAAAGCATGAGGGAGAGTGAAGATAAGGACGAGAGATACCCCCTCTCTTACTTGTTGGTTCCTGCCTCATGACTTTTTCGCTCAACTTCTGATACAAGTTGGTGACCATAGTTTCCTATCCTAGGGATCACACAGGTGGCTGCGAAGGGGAATCTCGTGGCACCTGAGGTTGACGTTATATCACATTCAATAGTACTTCTAGAGGGTACCCTTGCGAAGCTTGGGTGCTTGCACCGGAAAACGCTGTTGTCTGGAGGTCAGCGTAACTGCCTTTGATACCTTTGCTAGTAGGCCTGGGGCATAATTACCTCGGTCTATTTTCAGAAGGCCCTTGTTATTAACTTTCTTTTATTTTGGTGTCTGGTTCTAATCACCCAAAGTGGAAATACTCAAGAGTTGTTTGATTGCTAATATCTTTAGGGACTTTTTAGTGAGTGTTCTTTGCTCCTAGTCGGCCTAGCTTTATAATTTTTTGAGTCTTTAAGTAGATCTTTTAAATAATTCAAAGTGGCTAATCAACCATCTCGACGGTCTAGGAGACTTCGTGGGCTATCACCTACGAGTCCTGAGCCTTCCCCTAGAAGGCGTAGGAGCGATTCTGCCAGTGGTTTTCAACCAGTGGCAGTAGGCGCATCAGAGATTGATCCTCTGCTTGGGGTCATTAATTCACAAGATAGACCTGGCACCAGTAGAGAGTTAGAGAGGAACACACCAGTTCTTTCTTGAGTACTTTTTTAGTCAGAAGATAATATCGAAGTTGAAGATATTTTAGAGTCAGTTGCGGCTCTGAATTCTCCTCTGCCTCTTGATCATCCTGACGTTCTATTGTACGTCGGAACCTCAACTCATAGGCCTTCAAGCCCATATTTACACCCATCTATTCCTTCAATGACCACTACTGGAAGCATGGCATCTACGAGGAGTGTTGAATGGAGACTCTCATATTTGTACAAGGAGGAGGAACTATTTCCATTCCTTCTATTACTCCCAGCACGGCTATATTTGCGTCTACTTCCATTCCGTCAATGAGTGCAAGTTCTCAGGCTACTGCATCCGATTTTGGATTTATCACTTATGGAATGTTGTCTCATGGGATTCCTTCAATTCCTTTGAACATACCATCGACTGCCTTTACATCCATGAGGAGTGGATCTTTTCAGGGTTTCCCATTTGGAAGTGGTCATATACCACACTCCAATCCAACAATAGGGTCAATGCCTTTTTCTTTTACAGGTTAAGGTAATAACCCATTCCAGAGTTGGACAAACCCTGCGGTTAGTGGGATAGGAGCTGGAAATCAATTTTTCGGCCAACAAGGGAATGTGTCGTATTCTTCAGTTAATTCATTTAAGAATTTTCCACCTTTTGCTAATGCATGGAATCCTTATCAGGGGCTATCATCTCCTTTTAACACTTTGTTAGCGGGTAACTTCACTTATTACGGAGGATTTTCGGTAGGAGTTGGTCAAACTCCAAATTTTGTTGGACCACAAGGAACACCTTTTGGTTCAGTAGGCTCTATGAGTTACTTCGGGCAACCTGGTGTTTTTCAAAATCCAGGTCATTCTTTTCAGACCTTTGGGAACCTCGCCCGCACTTGATGGAATTCCCAAGGTCCGCCACGACTCCCTTTTCTAGCCACGCTGAACTTTCCAGACTTAACTAAATTGACAAATGATCTGATTCGGTACAATCCGACTTGGCCTCCGGTCCCAACTAAACTTCCCTTGGATATCCCAAAATTCAAAGGGAAGAGTGGTGAAGATCCGGGAGACCACGTAACCACATTTCACTTATGGTGCTCATCCAACTCCCGGATAGATGATTCGATCAGGTTGAGGTTATTTTAGTGTACCCTAGCCGAAAATGTGGTCAAATGGTATATAGAGTTGCCAGGGGGCACCTATACTTATTTTTACAATTTGTCTAATGTCTTTTTGAACCATTTTCAGTTGCATGTCCGATATGAAGCCAGAACTGAACTTCTGGCTAACTTTCAGCAAGACACCGCAACTCACATTTTGGATCACATCCAGGAATGGAGGAGGAGGAAACAGCTTATCAAAGCTGAAATCCCACCAGAGTTCCTTCTCGAATGGTTTCTCAAATCATTAAAACTTGAGATCTCAAAGGATGTGTCTCTCTCTGGTGTTTATACAGAAGAGTAGGCCATTTTCAGAGCCCAGGAATTGGAACTGATATATTCTCAGTCTAGGGTTCTTCAGAAAATTCTACCTGATGCTCCTAGATCTAAGGTCAATTTAGCCAAACCGAAACTAGGTCCCCATGCCAATGGTATAGTCGGATCGATTGATATTAATGCGGTGAACCTATTGAATCAATTACAGCAGTTGTCTCTACAAACTGCTTCTTCTACCCAGGCAGCACCGTCTGTACCTACACCTTCCCAACCTACCTTTATAAACGTCATCCAGACCACTAACCCCAAAGGAAATCAACAATCTGATGGGAAGAGGAAGGGACGAGGTAAGAAGAAGAACTAGGAAGGGAAAGGAAAACCCGGCAATGATGCTGGAGAGGGTAGGAAAGAGTCCAAAAAAAGGTAAAATTTCCATGCAAGTTATGCAATGGAGATCATCTGACTCACCTCTGCCCCAGCGCTTGTTAGTACAGCAAGGGTCCTCTAGCTCCCAACTTGTTCTAACTAACCCTTTTCCCCAAGGGCAACAATTACTTGTTGGCGCAAATTGTAATGTTGGTACCTCCACTGGGGGCAACCAGGAAGGGGAAAATTCGTCAAATGTTTATATGATGAGATCTCATATCGACGTCACTACGCGAGCACGCGATTATGGTGAATCAGAAACATCTAAGGCTAAATCTATTCCCAAAGCCACAGAACCACTTCATATTGAGCGGCCCTCTGTTGAGTCTATACCTCGGATACCGAAAGGCTCTGCAAAGCACTCGACTATTAACCCTAATGCTAGGGTAGCCCAGAACTACTTGATTGTAGAAGATCTGGCTCAAAGTCCTTGTGCTATGTCAACATTGGAGGTACTCCAGTCATGCCTTGCTCAGAGAAGTGCTTTGCTTTCGGCAATCGGTGCAGTAGATCCAAAGAATTCTTTAGTGCTCACTTTTGATATGTTGAATGTCAAAAAGAGACTTCCTCACCATATGGCTTTCCAGATAAAGTCTACATACCGAAAGACCAATATTTTTCGGACTGATGTAGATGAGGGAGCGTCCACATGCGTGATGTCTATGTCATGTTGGAAGGCCATTGGATCACCTTCAGTTGTTCCTTCACCAACTCTTTTGACAACATTTGATGGACATCCTCATAGGCCGCACGGGATTACCCTGGCCTTTCCTATCTGTGTTGGGGGAAAGGTAGTGAATATTTAGGTAGAAATTGTCAATACGAACCTGGATTATAACCTCCTCTTAGGCAGGAATTGGATTTACGAGATGGATGTCATTGTTTCATCATTATTCCGCAACCTATGTTTTCCTCATGAGGGGAGGATTGTTAGAGTTGATCAGTTAGATTATTCTCCAGGTGACTCTCACACAACTTCAGATTCTACTGTTCCATTGGTGGACAATCCCCGTCAACCTATTGAGAATTTAGGAGTTGGGATGTACTCTTTGTTAATGGGTATATTTGACCTCCCTGCTCCTATAGCTAAAATTAATGCGATTTCATCCTCTAGGGGACCTTCTCGAAAAGAGTTCTTTCGAACTCATTATTTTTCGGACCCTTGGCCCTTACCTTCATCTACCAACACATTAGATGGAGGGAAGGTAGGTGGAATGGAATTTCCCATGTCTACAACAGAACTCACTTATCAATCTATCATTAACTCTGCAGACAACCGTCCCACTCCTTTTTCGCAAGAGGAGTTAGATGGCGATGTGGCTCCAGCTTGGACCCTTGATTCTACTTCAGCTCTGGATTGCTTGGATACAGCCTTACCATCTGAAGAAGCAATTTTGGAAGCAATGATGGGTGTGGATCGACCATGGGAGGATTTACATCATCGTTCATATTTTCTCCCTCCATTGCGTGAAGTTGAATCTAGTTTGTCCAATCTGTCTACTAGTGATGTTTGTACAATTTCAAACCCTTTGGCTCCAGCACAATTTTCTGCCAAAGGTAACATGTCGGTTATCTCATGAACTGTACCTGTGAACATCTCTAGGAATCCTAACGTAATTGAAAATGTCTTCATCGGAGCTAATTATTCCCCTGAAGAAATTCAAATCTACACCGATCTCTTTAAAGAATTTCGAGATGTGTTCGCTTGGTCTTATGAGGAAATGCCTGGAATTGATCCATCTATAGTCCAGCATGAGATCAAGACATACGAAAATGCCAAACCTATTCGTCAAAAACTTCGACTGGTCAATCCTCGGAAAGTGATAGTTATTAAAGCTGAAGTTGAAAAGCTGCTTAAGGCAAGTTTCATATACCTCGTTCCTCTAACTGAGTGGGTTTCCAACCCAGTCCCAGTAGATAAGAAGCAAGGAACGATTCGAGTATGTATCGACTTTAGGGATTTAAATAAAGCTTGTCCAAAAGACAATTACCCCATGCATTTTATTGATCAAATAGTTTATGAATGTCCGGGTAACGAAATTTTTTCATTCATCGACGGATTCTCTGGTTACAATCAAATTACTATCCGTCCAGAGGATCAGCACAAAACAGCCTTTATTTGTCCTTGGGGCACATTTGCATACAAGAAGATGCCTTTTCGCCTTAAAAATGTTGGAGCTACTTTTCAGCGGGCCATGTCTTATGCTTTCCATGACATCAAACATGTTATCGAAGCATACTTGGATGAATTAGCTGCTCGTTCTCGCAAGAGAATTGATCTTCCCAGCCACCTTCGGTTAGTCTTTGAGAGATGTTATTTTTATAAAATCCGGTTGCATCCGAATAAGTGTGTTTTTGCGGTCACATACGGTCGGTTGTTAGGATTCATTGTATCGACTGAAGGGATTCAAGTTGATCCTTTCAAGGTTGAGGCAATAATTCAATTGCCTCCTCCGTCTTCCATTCATCAACTTCAAAGTCTCCAAGGAAAGGCAAATTTCTTAAGAATATTTATAGCAAATTACGCCGAGATTACCGAAGGATTTATGTGTTTGCTTAAGAAAGGAGTTCCATTTTTATGGGGCAATTTCGCGCAACGATATTTTGATGCTTTGAAAAAAGCATTAACCTCTGCTCCATTATTGTGTCCACCAAATTATGGCAGAGATTTCCTTTTGTATCTCGTTGTGGCAGAATTAACCATCAGTATGGTTCTAGTTTAGGAGGATGATGCTCTCAATCAGCATGTAATCTACTACTTGAGTCGAGGCTTAGTAGGACCTAAGCTACGCTATTCTCCCATCGAGAAATTGGCCTTGGCGGTTGTCCATGCTGTCCAATGGCTTCGTCATTACATTCTGCTTCACAAAACGTTTGTCTTAGCGGTTGTCAATCGTTTTCAGTTTGTCCTCAGTAGGCGAGTGATTGGGGGGAAAGTATAATCGATGGATTGTTATTTTGCAAGAGTTCGATCTCAAATTCTTGTCAGCTAAATCTAAGAAGTCATTAGTTTTTGCAGAATTGATTTCAGAGCTACCTTATGAGGAAGCTATTGTTTATGAGGAAAATTTTCCTGGCGAACATTTATTCCTCATTTCTTCACAGGATCCCTAGTACGGAGATATCATTATATATCTCCAGACTTCGAATTTTCCACCTGCTTTCTCCAAAGATGAGCATTGAAAGTTACGTCACCTTGCCAAAAACTATGTTATTATTGGTGATACATTATATCGCAGAGGGGTTGACTCAATATTTAGACGTTGCTTAACTTTAGAAGAAGCCAATTCAGTACTTAATGATTGCCACAGTGGAGCTTGTGGTGGTCATCTATCAAGGGTTGCAACAGCCCAAAAAAATTTGCGAGCAAGCTACTTTTGGCCTTCAATTTTCAAATACTGTATTGAAGAGGTCAAACGATTCCATCCTTGTTAATTTTATACTTGGAAAATGTGCACGCATCCAGCTCCACTTTTTCCTGTTATCACTATCGGTCCATTTACAAAGTGGGGCATTGATTTTACTACTTGTAATCCACTTTCGACAGGGAATCACAAGTACATCATTATGGTCGTAGACTACTTTACGAAGTGGGTTGAGGCCATGCCTACTTTCAAAAACAATAGTGAGACAGCAGCCTTGTTTCTCTTCAACAAGGTTATTTCACGATTTGGTATCCCAAGAGAGATTTTCACTGACCATGGCAGTCACTTCCAAAATCAACTGATGATCGAATTGGCTCTCAAGTTGGGCTTCCGGCAGGAGCATTCATCTCCATATTATCCTCAGGCCAATGGGTAGGTTGAAGCCATGAATAAGTCCCTTAAGACCATCCTGTAAAGGAAAATTGATAAAACTCGATCCAATTGGCACATCATGTTGTACCCAACGCTTTGGGCATATCAAACCTCAATTAAGACTGCCACTAGTTTTACTCTTTTCAACTAGTTTACGGGTTGGAATCTATCTTCCCTATCGAATGTGAAATTCTGTCCCTTAAGCTAGTTGTAGAACTTCTTCCGGAGACATCTAATCTCGAAGAATGCCTAGTTCATTTGTAACATCTTGATGAGTAGCATCAAGATGCAGCCATAATAAACGAAGCCCATAAGAAGAGGATTAAAACTCAATATGATAAAGTTGTCTGTCCTTGGGTTTTTTTTTTAAGGCGACCTTGTCTTACGCTGTAACCAAGACAAAGACGCCCTGGGGGCAGGAAAGTTCAAATCTATGTGGTATGGTCACTTTATAGTCAAGCATGTTTTGGAAAAAAGGGCTTATGAATTAATTGATTTTGAAGGGAACAAGCTTTCAGAGCCCAAAAATGGGCTCTACCTTAAGAAGTATTTTTCTTAGGCTTCGGCCGAGCAATTGCTTGTTTGTATATATTGTATCTTTGTACATATCTGTCTGGCGTTTTTGTGATATCGGTATTTTTTGATCTGCTTTGGAAGGTATTGATGGACAATTTGATATATTTCGGATTCGCCGATGGTGCAAGTAGGCACACTCAGAATCTTGCTTCCGCAGCTTGGGTGATTTATTATCCATCTGGCCAATTGATGGTGTCGAGGGGAGTATGTATTGGCCCTGCTTTGAAAAACATTGCTGAATATATTGTCGTTCTTAATTTACTGTCCAAAGCAATATCTTATGGGATTAATTCATTGGTAGTTTATCTAGACTCACAACTGGTGGTGTCGCAGTTAAATAACACTTATGGGGTTTGCGATCCTTATTTATATCACCAATTTTTTATAGTGAGAGTGTTGCAATGATCATTTATTTATATTACATATGTTCACATTCCACGATCTAAGAATTCATTAACAGACTCTATTGCTAATCAAGCATTAGATTGGCACATTAATCATTCATCAAATTAAATAACATCAAAAAAATCGAATCTGTATATATATCATAAAATTGCCTGTATATAGATGGAGTGTTCAAAAAATAATATACAAAATTGGGACAGGATAAACTCAAAATTTGGGCTTATGCCCATAATCATGTCCAACCATACATAGATCTATCTATCAATCCAGCTCAGGATGAGCGGCTAAAAAGTTAACCACAACGTTGGCTACACACCGAAGTATCTGGACCCAATCCCGTGGTACCCCTACCACACGGTGCTGCATCTCCTCAGGCAGATCCTCTACAACTATCATAGGTACCTGGTGAGTTAGTCTCACCAAGTTTCTCTGAACAGCATAAATGACTCTCTCTGTCTCGACTACTGCCTCTTCGGCCCCTCTTCCGTGACGCCTATGCCTCAGAAATCCATCAGGTCTCACTAGACCCTGTTACGGGAATAAGTACCCTAGGGTTTTGGGTCGGAACCCCAACAGAGCAAGAGCAAACTATAGTAAGAAACACTCATACAACTCAGGCGAAATGCTTAAATAAACAAACTATGTGAGAGCGACCATACATAGATGTCCTTCGTTCGGTTAGATCCTGCAGGGTTCAAACCCTATACAATTCCTAATGTTCTCAAAACCTGAAAATTATTCAATTCGAACATAGATAGCAGTATATAGATAAAGCATTTTAATGAAACTAACTTTATATCATATAAGAAAATGATTAGTTATACATCAAAATAATATTCATAAATGAATTACAACAGTATCTGATGCATAGACATAGTTAATATCATAAACAAGACAGCGCTTCTTTTTATTGTAGAAAGCTATAACTAACACGGAGAGAATTCACCTAAGTCTTCTTCTTCCGGCTCCAAGCAGAACCATCCTCCAGATCTGTCCAGTCCCAGTCTTCAACAACCTCCTTCCATAACCAATACCATGATATCTCAAACAAGAGGGAGAATATCAACAATCAAGGAAACAATGGTTTCCTGAAACTTAGGGAAGTGCTTGAAGCACAGGGATACTTCAGACTCAGTCAGGGATAATCTCAGTATAATAATTCTATCTCTTCTCCTCCTTAAGGCCTTCCCATAGAAGTCTATTTATACTCCTCCCAATTAGTTTTTTAGTTGGGAAACAGTTGGGAAACAGTTGGGCCACGGGCAATAGGAGGTAATCAACAGGTAAAAACCGTAAACTCCGCCCATAATTAAGGAAATTTAATTTTTTTAAATGTTAACACAAATACGTGGGTTTGGTATTGAATAACCCGTGTGTACACGCTTTTATCTCAAGGTAAAGTAGCGTACATGGAATAAAACATTGTTTTTAAAATATTTGGACCAAGTTTGGAAGGAGGGGTTGCCTTAGGCCATAAACCAAGCATCACAAATACTAAGGGTGGTAAATGGTGCTATAACATATGCCCCCTAATATATGAGGTCAGAAGGGGTACATGATGGCCGAAAAGTATTAAGTATATGGAAAGAATCCTGCCGATACTGAGAAGGAATTCACCAGAATTCAGCTTGCCAAGCCATTAAAAAGATATCAGAAAGAAACTGTTGTCTGAGGCAGGCATACCCATGCTCAGAGAAAGTAAATCATGTCCGCATATCAAGTACAAGTAGATCCACTATGTATACAAGTATAAAGAATTGAAAGTACATAATGGATCATCTGATTGTGATTGAAAAAGTACATGTCTGAATATCACATATAAGAAGATGATCAATGAAGCTGAAAGATGAAGTTGATCACTGATGTCAAAAACTGATCCCAATAGTAACAAATGAATATGATGGAATAAAATGATACTACATCACAACTCGGATGCCAACATATAAGATGTCGCTGTGAAGAACTGCAACATATACAGTGGATGGTGTCAACTAACAGTAACAGGAGCAACTGACAAGTGAACTAAAACATGTTGATGCAACCCGAGGTATTCACCGACCGCCGTGGTACATTTTTACACAATGGGAATAAATGCTCTAAGGTCGACCACGTGAGAAATCATTTGATTACCGGTCATTGATGTATATCGTTAATAAACATGAGACCACTCATCGATAATGATAATGAGAGTCAAGGTACCCAGTAAAATCTAACAAGTGCGAATGAATGAGTTGAAGTCAAACACCTAGAAGAATCTATCAATCAGGGGACAATGATGGTTTCCCACTATCGATAGCAACAGAATCTCTCACTGATGACTGCAAACCCCAAAGTACTACCAAATGGACTCTAGATCTTTGTCTCAGAGCAATGAGCCGTAGTCGATAGAAAAAGATCCTCTAGAAGGAAGGCATTAAGGCATCCTTCATCAATCTAGCGCAAGTGTAACCCATAGGCCAATAATGTGGAAGGAATCGGACAAAAAAAAATGTAGTAACCCAACCGAAGCACGTTTCCAACTTACACAAGATGTAGCTAACGCATGATAGAAACCCTCTAAACCAACCAATAATGAAAGCTGACACAGAGGTGAGGAATCCACCAATAGGGTCAAATGGAAACCAAGGCACTGCACAAATCCCAATGTGTGATAATGAAAGCTGATTTCGAACACAAGGGAAACCACTCAGTCAAAGACCAGTGACACTGATCAATGTTGAGCACAAAGTGACCTATTAATAATGAAAATAGGTGCCAAGGTGTCGCTCTAGGCCTGCCCTCAGAGAAATATGTCGTCGTCGAGAAGGATAAGACCCGCCAGCAAGAAGTCAATGGAGACCTTCTCAAACCGGCATGAGCAAAGGACAAATATAACTAGCATGATGACAAACATGACACTGACAACCAAGGATGGCCGACTGAAACAATAGGTCAAGAGACACTGCAGAGAGGCTGACTCAGGCTTACTTCCCTTGAAAAAATGCATGACTCAATGATGACTATATGGCAGCATATGATAACTCCGTATAAGTCCATCATGTAGGAGGCACGAGAAAACTCTTCATATGATTGGAAGAGATAACCAATCGGAGGAGAATTGACTCAATAACAAGGTTAAGGCATACCTAAGTCAAACTAAATCCTGCCCAAACTGGAGGAGAGACTTTCTTTTGAGTGTTTTGTTCAAGGGTGACACGACTGACTCTTACTGCCAACAATATATGGAAATGTTGTCCCGTTCCCGCTCTTTTTGGAATATATAATTTTTTTGTCTTTTACTTTAAGCTGGAAAAATAATAAAGAATGCTATAGTATAGTGGAAAGAATGAGTGTCAAAGAAACAGATGATCTAGTTCCTGGGATGGGAACAGTCCTATGCTCAATACAGGGAGGCGAAACTGGTCAAGGACACTCAAAGGGATGTTCCTTCCACGGGTCAAAGGATGTGTCAAGTTATAGAAGCTAAGTGATTACATGGTTGATTTTTCAGAAGACATGGTCAAATAAGTGCTTAAACACGAGTCCAAGTCAAGCCGGCTCAAAGCCAAAAGGTGAAAATACTCAAAATGCAATGTAGCAGTACAACTCAACACAAAGGAGCCTCTAAGGTATAAAGCCAGAAATAAGCGTAGAAGCAAGGAGAATGTGTCTTCAATGCACAAGTCATGGCAGGACTAAAGAAGACTCCCGAGCCTACTCAGTATAACAACATGGGCAACCAATGTTAGTGAGGTTCTAAATAAGATGCCCATATAAAGTATGGGTCTACCATTGCATCATGATTTAAAAATCAGAAAGTGAACATGATTTGCTAACCAAGACACGATGGGGTCGACCCTATGGCTAATGTATCGCTGAACGGAGGCTAGTATGCAAGATGCAATGGAAAAAATGGTTTTCCCTAACCTATATGCCAGTGAGTGAACAATACTCGCCAAGACAGGTTAGTGGTCATGGGACCGAAATTACATCTCGAATAAGTCTCCAAAATATCCTGAAAAATAACCCATTCTCGACAATCCAAACCCACAAGTCAAAAAATTCATGAGACAAAAAATCAAGTTTTAAGAAAATATTTTGCAATTTCAAAGCTATATAATGACTTATGGACTCACAATTTTTTTTATTTATGTTTGGAGCAAAGAGTTGTGGATTAAAAAGGAGCAAACTTGCCTCTGAACAATTGGACCGTTCAAATCGCACCAAAGTTATCAAGTAACCCTCAAATCATGCTTGCAATGTTTTGTGATAGTTTTTAGAAGTTTTCATTAAGATTTGACCGTGGGAATTCATGCCGAAAAATCAAACTCTACATACACGTGGGTTGGATGTGATCAACCCGCGTATACGACAGCCCTACACGCAACTGTGTGTAAAGGGAACCCGCGTGTACGCGAGTTGAAGTTTAAACACAAAATCTAACGATTGAAACTCAAATTTTTTCAAGATTACTATCACATGGAGACTGGGAGAGAGCATACCACAATTGACAATGAGGTAATGAACGACCAAAATGCACTATATGCATTGAGAGGGTGTGGCTTATTGAAATTCTTCAAAATGTCGAACATGAAAGCCAACACACGCCTGCTCAAATTGCTAATCCACTACTAGAGTGTAGAGGATGACACCTTCATGACAGATCAGATGCCTCTATGGATTGAGGTTGAAGACATCTACTTTATTACAAATCTCTCCCAAAGAGGGGAGGTTGTGCATTCGACTGGCAAGACAAGAAGTAGTTTTTCAGTAGAATACTATGTACATATATACTATCCTAGGCACTCAGAAAATATTGGAAGTCAAATTCAATTCAAACATGTGGATAGTTTATCTCTGAGGATTCTGCTATTTACCATTGCGAGAGTAAATGGATCAACTTCACTGCATCAGGGTTCACGAGTGTCCATGAGCCTGGCAGTGGAATGCCTTAACACGGTTTTCCACTGGTGCACACCTCTTCTGACCAACATGAAGAACTAGCTGACCTCTATTCAGAAGGGTCAGACAAAGAACTTTGGATATGGGACTATCTTATGCTCCTTCTTCTTCGAGAAGGTACTTGGGCTACGTCCCAAAGTATCTGTCTCCATCAGCAGCCTGCGAGATCCTCGAATGGGTAGATGGGTTGACTTGATGAAACGCCTTGGAGGCGGGGATGTGTCTAGGACAACTTTCGATGATGAGTTTTTCTCTTGGCGGGACCAACAGATCATCGCAGTCGACGATTAACTATATGTTAGTATGGATTTCCGAGGAGATCCAGACTTGGTGTTGCCACCAAATGCAGCATGGGGAGACATAGGTAACAATTTTTAAGTTTTTGTAAATTTTTTAGATTTTTCCTTTTTTAAATATGAAATAAATTTAGAAATATTTTTGACGGGACAAAATACTGACAAAATGACCATGTTCCAGATGTGGGTCCAATGAGACTAGATGGATTTCCGAGGCACAGGCGTCGCGGAAGAGGTGACGAAGAGGCAGCAGCCAATACAGAGAGAGTCTTATATATAGTTCAGAGAAACTTGGTGAGATTGACTCACCAGGTATCGATGATAGCCATAGAGGATCTACCTGAGGATATGCAGCGCCGTGTGGTAGGAGTACCACGGTACTGGGTCCGCATACTTCGGCGTGTAGCCAATGCAGTAGTTAACTTTTTAGCTGCTCATTCTGAGCCGAGTCGATAGATAGAATGGAAACGATTATGGGCATTTCGTCCCAATTTTGTATATTATTTTTTGAACACTTTATCTATACACTGGCAATGTTATGATATATATATATATAAAGATCCAAATTTCTAATGTTTGTTTAATTTGATGAATGATTGATATGCCAATATAATGCTTGATTAGCAATAGAGTCTACTAATGAATTCTCAGATCGTGTTATGTGAACATATGTAATATAAACAAATGATCGTTGCAACACTCTCACTCTAAAATTGGTGATATAAATAAGGATCACGAACCCGATAAATGTTATTTAATTGTGACACTACCAACTATGAATCAAGATAAACTACCAACAAATCAATCCCATAAGAAATTGCTTCGGATAGTAAATTAATAACGGCAGTACATTCGGCAATGTTATTTGAAGCAGGACCAATACATACTCCCATCGACACCATCAACTCGCCAGATGGATAATAAATTACCCAAGCTGCAGAAGCAAGATTCCGAGTGTTCCAACTAGAACCATCGGTGAATCCGAAATATATCAAATCATCCATCAACACCTGCCAAACCAGATCAAGAAAATGTCGATATCACAAAATGCCCGACAAATATGTACAAAAATACATTATATACAAACAAGCAATTGCTTGGCCAGAACCTAAGCAAAATACTTCTTAAGGTAGATCCCATTTCAGGGCTCCGCCAGCTTGTTCCTAGAGATGTTTATAGGTACAGTTCTTTAAATAACCGACATATTACCTTCGGTACATAATTGTGCTGGAGCCAAAGGGTTTGAAACTGTACAAACATTGCTAGTAAGCAGATTGGAGAACCTAGATTCGACTTCATGCAATGGAGGAAGAAAATATGAACGATGATATAAATCTTCCCATGGTCGATCTATAGTTGTCATTGCTTCTAAAATTGCTTCGTCATATGGTATAATTGTATCTAAGCAATCCAGAGCAGAAGTAGAGTCAAGGGTCCAAGCTAGAGCCACATCACCATCTAACTCCTCCTCTAAGAAAGGAGTGAGATGGTTCTCTGTAGAGTTATAGATAGATTGATAGCTAAGTTCCGCTGCAGACATGGAAAATTCTATTCCACCATCCTACCCTCCATCTAATGTGGTCGTAGATGAAGGTAAGGTCCAAGGGTCTGAAAATAGTGAGTTCGAAAGAACTCTTTCCGTGAAGGCCCCTTGGAGGATGAAATTGCATCGATTCTATTTGTAGGAGGGGGAAGGTCAAATATACCCATCAAAGAAGAGTACATCCCAACTCCTAAATTCTCAATAGGTTGACGAGGATTAGCCACCAATGGAACGGTAGAATCCGAAGTCGCACAGGAGTCGCCTAGAGAATAATCTAACTGATCAATTTTAACAATTATCACCTCATTAGGAAAATAGAGGATGCAGAATAAAGATGAAACTATGGCATCCATCTCTTATATCCATTTCCTTCCTAAGAGGAGGTTGTAATCCAAGTTGGCATCAATGATTTCTACCTCAATATCAACAACCTTTCCTCCAACACATATAGGAAAGGCCGAGATAATTCTGTGTGGCCTATGAGAATGTCCATCAAATGTTGTTAAGAGAGTCAGTGAAGGAACAGCTAAAGGTGATCCAATGACCTTTCAAAATGACATAGACATTACGCATGTGGAAGCTCCCTCATCTATAACTGTCCGAAAAATATTGATTTTTCAGTAAGTGGACTTTATCTAGAAATCCATATGGTGAAGAAGTCTCTTTTTGACATTCAGCATAGCAAAAGTGAGCACTAAATAATTCTTTGGATCCACTACCCCGATCGCCGAAAGCAAGGCACTTCTCTGAGCAAAACATGACTGGAGTACCTCCAATGTACACATAGCACAAGGACTTTGATCCAAATCTTCTACAATCAAGTAGTTATGGGTTGCCCTAGCATTAGGGTTAATAGTCGAGCGCTTTGCGAAACCTTTCAGTATCCGAGGAATAGACTCAGTAGAGGGTCGCTCAATATGAAGTGGGTCTGTGGCTTCGAGAATAGATTTACCCTTAGATGTTTCCGCTTCACCATAATTGTTTGCTCGTGTGGCGACGTTGACATGAGAGCTCATCATATAAACATTTGAGGAATTTTCTCCTTCCTGGTTGCCCCCTGTGGAGGTACCAATGTTCGAGTTTGCGCTAGCAAGTAATTGATGCCCTTGGGGAAAGGGTTAGTCAGGACAGCTTGGGAGCTAGAGGACCCTTGTTGCACTAACAAGCATTGAGCATCTTGAATCTTAGGGTGGAGGTGATTCAAATGATCTCCATTGCATAACTTACATGGAAATTTAACCTTTTTCTTGGACTCTTTTCTACCCTCACCAGCACCGTTTCCGGGCTTGTTCACATTACCCTTCCCTTCCTAGTTCTTCTTCTTACCTCGTCCCTTCTTCTTCCCATCGGATTGTTGATTTCCTTTGGGGTTAGAAGTCTAGTAGGCATTTATGGAGGTAGGTTGGGAAGGCAAATGTGTAGACAGTTTTGCCTGGTTAGAAGAAGCAATTTGTAGAGACAACTGCTGCAATTGGTTCAAAAGGTTCACCATATTTGCATCAATTGATCCAACTATACCATCGCCGTGAGGGCTTAGCTTCAGTTTGGCTAATTCAACCTTGGATCTAGGAGCGTCGAGTAGGATTTTCTGAAGAGTCCCAGACTGAGAATATATCAGTTCTAATTGCTTGGCTCGAAAAATAGCCTGCTCTTCCGAATAAACACCGAAAAGAGAAACATCCTTTGAGATCTCAGGTTGTAATGATTTGAGAAACCATTCGAGACAAAAATTTGGTGGAATTTTGGCTTTGATAAGCCTTTTTCTTCGTCTACATTCCTGGATATGATCCGAAATGTGAGTTGTCGTGTCTTGATGAAAATTGGCCAGAAGATCAATTCCGGCTTCATAGTGGACAGGCAACTAAAAATGGTTCAAGAAAATATTAGCCAAATCAGCGAAAGAAGTATAGGTGCCCCTTGGCAACTCTATATACCATTTGGCCACATTCCTAGTTAGGGTGTGCTGAAATAACCTCGACCTAATCGAATCATCTATCAAGGATTTGGATGAGCACCATAAGTGAAATGTGGTCACATGGTCTCCTAGGTCTTCACCACTCTTTCCTTCGAACTTTGGAATATCCAATGGAAGTTTAGTTGGGACCGGAGGCCAAGCCGGATTGTACCTAATTGGATCATTTGTCAATTTAGTTAAGTCTGGAAAATTCAGTGTGCCCAGAAAAGGAAGTCATGGAGGACCTTGGGAATTCCATCCGGAATGGGTGGGGTTCCCGAAGGTCTGAAAATAATGACCTGGATTTTGAAAGGCACCAGGTTGCCCAAAGTAACTCATAGAGCCTACTAAACCAAAGGGTAATCCTTGTGGTCCAGCAAAATTCGGAGTTTGACCAACTCCTGTCGAAAATCCTCAGTAACCGGCGACGTTACGCCCTAATGAAGTATTGAAAGGAGCTGACAGCCCCTAATAAGGGTTCCATGTGTTAGCAAAGGGTGAAAAACTTTCAAATGAATTAACCGAAGAATACGACACATTCCATTATTGGCTAAAAAATTGATTCCCAGCTCCTATCCCACTAACCGCAGGGTTTTTCCAACTCTGAAAGGGGTTACTACCTTGACTTGTAAAAGGAAAAGGCATTGACCCTACTATCAGATTGGAATGTGGTATATGACCACCTCCAAATGGGAAACCCTGAAAAGAAGTTGATCCGCTCATCATGGATGTAGAGGCGGTTGATGGTATATTCAAAGGAACCGAAGGAATACCTTGAGAGGGCATTCCAAAAGGGAAAAATCCAAAACTGGTTGTATTAGCTTGAGAACTTCCACTTGTCAATGAAATGGAAGTAGACCCAAATATAGATGTGCTGGGAGTGTTAGAAGGGATGGAAATAGTTCCTCCCCCTTGTACAGATATGGGAGTCTACATGCTCGCAACACTCGTCATGGATTCCATGCTTCCAGTTGTTAGTGTCAGTCTTTCCAGCCTTCCTCCAGTGATCAAACATGATCTTACAAAGTGATTTTAAGGTGTCAAGGTCAAATTTTGTCATTTCAGTGAGTCTTCAAGTAAAATTTGATCACTAGGCATTAGGTCTAGGGTTTGCTTTCACTCCTTCAAAAGTCGCCCAAATGTCGGTCTATGTCACTATTCAGCTGAGTGTACCATCATTCAGAAGGTTGCCATTATCATGTCAAGTTCCACTGGGTCATTTTACACCTTGTTCATGCTTCAGTTGCGCCTAGGTAAGGTCATTTCCCTCTCCTAGGGTTTTGAAGGCAATTTCTCTTGGACGATCAAATCATTGGCACAACTTGTATCCTGATGTTCATACATCTTCCCCTATCTTTAAAGTACCTTATAAAACACTTCCCATCACTGAGATCCCCCAAATTCATCATTTTCGCACAAACCCTAGTTTCTTGCTACAACCTGGCAGTTTTTTAGGTTGGACCTGTGTTTTGCCTTTTTGGACCCCTTCCCCTCACTCAATTTCAGAGATTGCACTTTCCCCTACCTCCTAACATCCCTCCCTACTTCCCAAAATTTCCTCAAGAATTTAGAAGCTCCCTATCCCCTTCATTTCGCTTCATTTCGACAAATCCCTTGTTCCACACATCGGGGTAGGTTTCACTCAAATGATGTTTTTGAGCAATAAAATATGAATTTAGGAAAACTGAGAGAGGTTTTTGTCCAAAACAGGCCAAGGAAGAAAAACCTCCTTCACGTTTTACACAGGTGTCATGGTTTTAGAGAAATGTCAAAAATACAATTGCCTCAGGAGAATTGATGCACCTATGAAGTGACCTTGGGAAAATCAAGTTTGCTCCTAGCTAAGTTGGCCTAATGACTTGCTTGATGAGTCAAATGATAACTAGACACAAAGAGCTTTCCAATTAACTATCATGAGTTCAATTTGGAGTTGAGGAAGACATTCAAAAGTTGACTGTAACAGCACTCTGCCTTGAGGAAGCTCACTGGGCACATTTTGACCAGTCTTGGGAGATTTGATTTTTTACAATGAAAATTAACTCCAAATTGAAAAAATTTAGTTGGGTTGGAAAGTAGACTCAAATACATTTCCAACAAGCTATCCTACACCCAATTTGGACACCGGGAAGGCCTCTAAAAGTCACCTGAAAAAAGGTGGGACACACATAGAGAGCGCGGCGCACAGGGAGAAAATTTCCAGTGTAAATTTACACTGGCGCGGCACACAGAGCTGCCAAGGCTGATTTTTCTCAGAATTTGCAACCAATTGATTTCAATCCCTTGAATTTGCCAGGTGGGGTCAATCTCTCAGTGTTTCATCCATTTTTGTGCTCAGTGACGGTGGTGTAATGGCGATAAAGGTTGAAACAAAGATTCATACCCAACACAAACAAATTCGCTGCCAAGGTTTAAAAATTCATTGTTTTCTCCAAACCTTGTGGAAGGGTCCAAGCCTACATCAACAGAACAGGGATCACCATCACAACATAACGCACCTTTACAAGATGAGGAGCAATTCCATCTTTACACTGATATAGTAAACTTGAATGTTAATGAATAGCATAAGATAGTAGATTAGGTCATCATGGAGAAAGATGTTAAGATCAAAGAGCTTAGGGACAATTTTTCTAAGGCCAATTTCATGGTTTGATTCCTAGAGAAGGATAATGAGCAATTGAAGATGATTCAGATGAGCATCAAGAGCAAGTGACAACGAAGAGTCCAAAGACTAGAGAACTCAAAAGGGAACTTCAGCAACAAAGGGAGCAGATGTCTTTAGTTGACCTAATTGCAGGAGAAATCAATGAAAATAGAGAGTTTTGGTTTGATAAAGTAAATTTCTGTTTAAAAAATCTTCTTAAGAGGGCCAAAAGAGACAAAAAAATTCAAAGACACGTGGCTACTCATTGCTACACAAGGAATCAAGTCTCCAAAGTCAAAATCAAGTAGTTGAAGAAAATACTCCAGGAAACCCTAATCAGGCAAAAAGAGAAGGTTAAGTTGGATTTGCTTGTTGATGCTTCCCTCAGAGCAATACAGGACAAGGACTAGAAACTTGTGCATGATGAGAGGGCCAAATGGAACATGAAGTGCCTGGAACAGAGAAACAAGTAGCTAGAGGATCAACAGGCAATCATGGAGATGCAAAACATTCGTGAGCATCGCCAAGTTGCTCAAAGAAGAAGGGTTGAGCTCACATCTTTGGAGCAAGAAATAAATGAGGATAGGGAGGCCAACCTTGAGAGGGTCAACATGCATTTGGAGAGGCTTCTAGACAAGGCCGACAAAGACCTTGCTCTGTTGAGACACATGGCATTTCATTACAGGGCACGAAACATGAGCGCCAAAGCCCGAATAAAGAGTTTAAAAGCAAAATTGAGGAAAGCAACAAGGAGGGCAAAAGAGGAAAAAGAGCAATATAGGCTTAGAATCTTGGTTGAGGTTTCCTTGGTTAGCATGGCACCCCATAGAGAACCTCCAGCCCTCTAGCCCAAATTTCAAGAAATTTGGGGAATTTTTGGTCACATGGAAATTTTTTGGGCAAAAAACAGGGATTTTCTCCCTGTGCGTTGCGCCACTAGCGCGACCCTAAAATTCTAGAGCTCCAAATGAGGAATGGCTTGCATTTTTGGATTCAGCATGGAAAATCACGACTACTGGTGTCCGGGCAAGAAATTTTGACAAGATCTGAGTCTCCTAAAGGTCAAAAACAACCAAAAAATGGCCTCTCTGCCACTTTTTTGACACACAGAAAGCAGTGTTGGGAGAATGGAGATTTGGAGGGGCAAATGAGCACCAAATTCAAAAATTTTAGTTGGGTTAGAAAGTAGACAGGACAAGATTTCCAACAAGCCCACTTGGGCACATTTTGGACACTTACAAGTGCCCCAAAACAGGCCCCAAAGTAGCACGACGCATAGAGAAAATGGCGCGGCGCACAGAGGAAAAATTGCCAAATTTGCGTCCGTTTCGCGAATTTTTGATTCGTGACTTATCCAAGTGGGCCCGCTCATCTACACTTCGGTTTTTTGGCACCAAAGGTGGCATTTAAAGTGTTTTTTCTCCAGATTGGTTTCTATCGAAGTGGCGAAGGAAGGCAAATGGTCACCCAAGCCAGAGAATTAATGAAAGGCAGCGGCTCTGTTTCATGAGATTCTTGTGGTTGTGAGTGTAGCAAATGTATTTCTTATGTGTTCATATGTATTTATTTATGTTTCATAATTCATTTCATGCTCATTTCCAGTGAAATTTTCTGAGTGAGATTAGGTAGAATCCAATTTTTATTGCTCTGCCTGTGGGAAAATTTCATGTTTTCAGTGTTATTTTTCTGTTGAAAAGGATTCATGTCACTATGCCATTTTCACTTTCTTCAGCAAATCTATTCATGTCGTGGTACCTCAAACTAAATTGTTACATTTTCCGCCTACCTTGCCTCACGGAATACTCTATGCCTTCATATTCAATTCTCTGTTCTTTGCTGAGCGTCGGTCCCATAACATCCCAGAAGCTCGGTCATTTCATAAAATTATTTCTAGAATCCCTATTCACTTACTAGCCTAAGGTAAACATTGTAGTGTAAGTCATCTCAGACCGTTTTCGATCATTTATTCACTGAGCGTGACTCGGAGAGAGCCCTCTCCTGTTCTGGTAGGGCTAACTACCAGACTGAGCGTGGTTTGTGGTTACCCTAATTTTTGCCTTCATTCAGCCTAGGGCAGATTTAGGTGCTAACACCAGTAGTGGTCATCGAAGGAATAGATGTATGTGTACCTAGGCTCGAAGGCCTGTGAGTCGGAGTTCCAACGTATAACAAAACGTCTGGATGATCAGCAGAGAGAGGAGAATTCAAAGCCGCAACTGACTCTGAAAGCTCTTCTACTTCAATACTATCTTTCGACTGGAAGAGTACTCGAGAAAGAACTAGTGTGTTCCTCTCTAACTCTGTACTAGTACCAGGTATATCTTATGAACTAATTCCCCCAAGTGGAGGATCAATCTCCGATGCGCCTACTGCCACTGGTTGGAAACCACTGGTAGAATCGCTCCTACGCCTTCTAGGAGAAGGCTCTGGACTCATAGGTGAAAGCCCACAAAGTATCTAAGACCGTCAAGATGGTCGGTCAACCACTTTGAATTATTTTTAAAAAAACTACTTAATGACTCAAGAAAATTAAAAGCTAGGCTGACTAGGAGCACAGAACACTCACTAAAATGTCCCTAAAGATATCAGCAATCAAACAACTTCCAAGTATTTCCGCTCCGAGTGATTAGGACCGGACACCAAAATACAAGAAAGTTAATAATAAGGGCCTTCTGAAAATAGACTGGGGTAATTACGCCCTAGGCCTACTAGCAAAGGTATCAGAGGTAGTTATGCTGACCTCCAGACAACATCCTTTGTCAGTGCAAGCCCCCAAGCTTCGCAATGGTGCCCTCTAGAAGTACTACTAAACGTGATACAACGTCAACCTCAGGTGCCATGGGATTCCCCTCCACAGCCACCTGTGTGGATCCTAGGATAGGAAACTATGGTCACCAACTCGTATCAGAAGTCGGGCAGAACAGTCGTGAGGTAGGATCCGACAAGTAAGAGAGGGGGTATCTCTCGTCCTTATCTTCACCAACCCTCGTGCTTTACTCCCAGTCACGGAGCTTTCCTGGTCTCCCTAACATTATTGGATTTCGCTCTTTAATCAAAATTCTATGTTTTATAATTTAGAACAGCCTTGGAGAGTTAACTCTCCTCTCGCCTAATCCAAGGCCCTAATAAACCTAAACTTGTTGGTGTATTCTGATGACAATACAAAAATTCTAGTTTATTTTATTAAGTGCTTGATCTTTAATGGTTGTTCTTTTAATTCAAGGGTATAAATGGAAATGAAACTAATGGTGTTTGTATGACGCAAAAGAAATCAATGAAAAACTAACTATATGAATGCAATTGTTTTTTCTTCGATGAAAAGAGATCTCTATGTGGGTTCTACGAAACTTCTATAAAGCAAAAAACTTTTTCTTTTCTTTTCTCAAAACACACTTCACACATACAAAAACTAAAAAGACTATTGATGCTTTAATAATGCAAAACTACCCTAATGCAAGGTGTAATGAAGATGCAAGATCCTAAATTACTCTAAAAAAGAACGAAAGCAATTGTTTATAACCATTAATAAGCCAACTTAAGTGTTTGAAAAGAATACAAATTTTGAATACAAAATCCTCTCCAAACAAGAAGGACAAATCCCAAAATATTACAATTCACTTTCAAAAAATAAAAAGAAACCAAAATCAAACTTGGCAAAAGAAAACAAAAACAAAGTTTTTAAAATCTTTTCTTTTTCAAAAAACAATCAAAACAACCTTTTGAAAGCACTCTAAATGCCACTAAGACTCAAAGACCGAAAGAAGAGCACAAGGAATCTTTGCAAGTTACAAATTTGACAACGAATGAAAACTTGAGCAAAAAGTCTTCAACTTGTACTAAACGACCCAAACAGCGGCAAAAAGCTTGACAAACTGACCAAGAAGTCAAGAAAGAAATACTTTCAAATTCGTCAAAAAATGGACTTTCAAAAAGAAAGAAAAGGTATAAGGCCACAAAATGACGAAAAGCAAAGCAAGTAGACCAATAACTGAGCTTGACACTAAGATTGAAAACAATCTGTTGTTCTAGAGGACCAGAACAATCAAGAACCTCTGTACGAAGTCTTGTGTGCCAAAACACAAATCATAAAACTCACTCAAAAGCAAACCTAGGCCAAATATTTTCAAAGCAGAAGAGACTTCAAAACAATAAGCTCGCAGAATAATAAAATTCTATAGACAGAAATTGACCACTCAGAGACTAAACAGACCAAGAAACAAATCTTTCTGGGCAGAGAGATTTGAAAAAACAATGCAAAAAAGGGTATATGTGACTATGTTCAAGCACAGAGGCGTGTACACACGCTTCTGATAAAGGAAACTCGCGTATACGCTATTGTAAACAGACTAAAGTGCGTATACAAAAGCTTTGCAAGAAAAATAAAAAACAAAGCCAGACCAAAAAGATCGGACTTAAGGTCTGAGATTCTGCTGGACCAAATAATACTGTCACAGCAAGCAAACCAAGAACTGAGCCCTGATTGACACTGAACAACCCAAACTAGGAATAACAAGATTGATATCCCCAGCGAAGTCGCCAATTCTATTACGGGAATAAGTACCCTAGGGATTTGGGTTGGAACCCCAACATAGCAAGAGAAAACTACAGTAAGAAACACTCATACAAATCAGGCGAAATGCTTAAATAAACAAACTATGTGAGAGCGACCATACATAGATGTCCTTCATTCGGTTAGATCCTGCAGGGTTCAGACCCTATACAATTCCTGATGTTCTCCAAACCTGAAAATTATTCAATTCGAACATAGATAGCAGTATATAGATAAAGCATTTTAATGAAACTAATTTTATATCATATAAGAAAATGATTAGTTATGCATCAAAATTATATTCATAAATGAATTACAATAGTATCAGATGCATAAACACAGTTAATCTCGGAAACAAGACATCGCTTCTTTTTATTGTAGAAAGCTATAACTAACACAAAGAGAATTCACCTGAGTCTTCTTCTTCCGGCTCCAAGCGGAACCGTCCTCCAGATCCATCCAGTCCCAATCTTCAACAACCTCCTTCCATAACCAATACCATGATATCTCAAGCAAGAGGGAGAATGTCAACAATCAAGGAAACAAGGGTTTCATGAAACTTGGGGAAGTGCTTGAAGCAAAGGGATACTTCTGACTCACTCAGGGATAATCTCAGTATAATAACTCTATCTCTTCTCCTCCTTAATGCCTTCCCATAGAAGTCTATTTATACTCCTCCCAACTAGTTTTTTAATTGGGAAACAGTTGGGCCACGTGCAATAGGAAGTAATCAACAGGTAAAAACCGTGAACTCCGCCTATAATTAAGGAAATTTAATTTTTTTAAGTATTTTAACACATACGCGGGTTGGGTATTGACTAACCCATGTGTACACGCTTTTATCTCAGGGCAAAATAGCATACAAGGAATAAAACACAGTTTTTAAAATATTTGGACCAAGTCTGGAAGGAGGGGTTGCCCTAGGCCATAAACCAAGCATCACAAATACCAAGGATGGTAAATGGTGCTATAACAGACCCACATCTGGAACATGGTCAATATATTTTGTCAGTATTTTGTCTCATCAAAAATATTTTTTCTAAGTTCATTTCTGTTGAAAATAGCAACAAGAAATGCTAAATATAGAAGTGTTAAAAATAGCATTGCTATAAATAGCATTTCGGGATACATTCCAATTTTAGTTAGTCCTTGAACTAAAATTGAGAATTAAAATTCGAATTTGATCTTAGCAGTTGTTTGAAAAATAATTAATTAATTAATCTTGAGTTAATTAGTTGGAGAAAATCAAACATGAAGTCTATGTGAAGACATGCAACAGTTTCCCCTTTAATTGAGGAAGTTATCCCTTAATTAAAGTGATCAAGATGAGTTGTACTTTGAGTTGTAATTAGTTAGCTCAGTTAACTGAGTTAAATCCAGTTAGATTAGTTCCAACAGTTTGTGGAACGGATTATGAGTTTAGTTAGTTGATGCATGCATGCATGTAACTACTGCACTTTAGATCACTGGATATTCTCTCATAAATAACTCATGCATGTCAGTTCAGTCAGAGACCCAGTTGAGATTAGATGATGGGACATTGTACTATCAATTGCAAGAGAATTCTATTGAGGATATCTCCTGCGTGCAGAAGGAATTCATTCCTTGGAGATTGCGCAATTACTTCTGAGTTTGGTGAGTTGTGTGAGAGGAAAATTCACACAAGTGGCAGCTAGAGGACCCAGGAGAAACTGCGCAAGCAAATAGGAGGCTTGGAGGACTGAGGGAAAGCATATGTTGTGTCTATTCAGTCTATGAGCAGCATTGAGGGATTGTATTGAGAGCTAGATAGCTTGTGAGCTAAAGCTTTGTGTAATCTGGACATATTTCCACTTGTATGATAATACAGAGATCAGGGTTTTTAGCTAAGTCTTTCCCCAGAGTATTCTTCTGTGTTCATGTGTGATTGATTTCTCATTCTCTATTATATGTGTTCTAATTGATCTTACTCAAAATCGATTAAGCTTCCGCAAGTTTATTTGTAGAAGTAGATCAAGTATTTTGCTTTAGTATATTGCATTATCAGGTGATCTACAGTGGGAATTTCTATATGGTATCATAGCAAAGGTGATCAAAGCAAAGAACAGTATACAAAGAAGGGAGAAGTTTGAAGTTTGAAGTTCCTGATTATAGAAATCGAATTCTTATCACATTTCAAATTTAACCAATGGCATTCAATGGTTTGAGACTCGAGTATGCCCTTGATGGCAGCTTGAATTATATAGCCTGGAAGGATCGCATGGAAGCGGTATTAGAGGACAATAATTTGAAGGACTTCATTGATCAAGAAGTCCCCAAGCCAGCAGTTGCTAATGCCCAAGAGTTGGCAGAATGGAAGAAATGTGTGGCTAGAGCGAGGAAGATTCTTTTGGAGGGAGTTCGAGACCACATAGTCTCGAGTCTCCATGGGAAGGAGACATCGTTTTCAATGTGGAAAACATTGAAGGATCTATATCAAAACAGCAGTGATTATTGGAAGCTGGCGCTGAAAGACAAGCTTCGGAAAAGCAAGTGTGAAAAGGGCGACACGGTCTCTACATATCTGAACAAGCTCACCACCTACAGGGATGGGCTTGGAAGTGTAGGGATCACGACAGTCGATGATGACATGGTGAGTCTTTCTCTCCTCGGTCTTCCTAAGAGCTGGCATAGCTACCAAGACTCGATAAATGGAAGAGAGAAACTGCCAGATTGGGAATGAATTTGGTCGGATCTGATGCAGGAGGAGATAAGGAGAAGCACCAGAGATGGATCTTCATCAAAGCAAGATGATGAATAAAATCTAGCCTTAGCGAGTAAGGCAAGGAAAGGGAAAGGGAAGGCGTCCCATTCCAAATCCAGTTCTTCCTATGGTGGGAAAAAATTGACAAATCAAAAGTGTGATGCTTTCATTGTCATGAGGTGAGCCATTATGCCACGAATTGTCCACAAAAGAAATCCAAGAAGGGGTCCTCGAAGGGATCAGATGGTGAGGCACTGGCCTCACAGTTCGAATTGGATTTCACCCTCATCGCATGTATGGTTTCATCGATGGTGGGATGTGTTTGGTACCTGGACAGTGGAGCTTCATTCCACATGACCGGACCTCCAGATGCGCATTGAGATGGGCGATGATGGAAAGTACCGTGTTTCACGTGAAGGTACAATTGTGTTTCAGAGGGAGCATGGAGCTCCTCTCACCTTCACTGATGTAAAGTATGTTCCTAGTCTGAAGGAGAATCTTGTGTTTGTCACTATGTTGGAAGACAAAGGCTATGATGTAGTCTTTAGTAAAGGAAAGGCATTCCTGAGTCATATCGGCACTGGACAGACCAAGAGGATTGGGATTCGAGTAAAGAATCTCTACACGTTGGAGGTAGATGACTGTGATGCATTGAGTTCCAAAGCAAAGTTGGTGCAAAGCCAAGATATTAGCGAGCTATGGCATAGAAGATTGGGCCACTTGCACCATGGGGCCTTGGAGATCATGCAGTAGATTTCTACCAGTCTTCCCAAGGGAAAACTAGAGCAAATGGATACATGCAAAGGTTGTACCTTAGGTCAGTATGCAAAATCTTCCTTTTAGGATCGAGAAAGTAAAGCTAGAGAAATCCTGGAGCGAGTTCATACAGATGTGTGTGGACCATTCTCTACAGCCTCCACCGCTAAACAAAGGTACTATGTTATTTTTATTAATTATTTTTCTCGTAGATGTTGGATATACTTTATGCAGAAGAAGGATCAAACCTTCTCAAGGTTTTGTGAGTTCAAAGCCTTGGCAGAGAAAGAATCTGGAAATAAAATAAGGGCCTTGCAAAGCAACAATGATGGAGAATATGTCTCCCAACAGTTTAAGGACTTCTGCACAACAGAAGTACTTAAACGGGAGTTGACGGCACCCATAACCCACAGCAAAATGGGGTGGCCAAAAGGAAGAACAGATCA
Organism: Pinus tabuliformis; assembly: GCA_031772625.1. Lineage (NCBI taxonomy): Eukaryota > Viridiplantae > Streptophyta > Pinopsida > Pinales > Pinaceae > Pinus > Pinus tabuliformis. The sequence continues at coordinate 416,684,815 of CM062812.1, read as the reverse complement.
ATTGTGGGAGCAGCTCGGGCGATGCTGCATGACCAAAGCCTACCACTTCATTTGTGGGCTGAGGCATGCAATACAACAGTGTACTTGTAGAATAGAAGCCCACATCATATACTGGGAATGAAGACACCAGTGGAGGCCTTTTCTAGGGAGAGACCAGATGTGAGTCACTTCAGGATCTTTGGATCATCGGTTTATTGCCATGTGACCAAAAATGCCCGGAAGAAGCTAGATCCAACAGCTGAGTTGGGGATACTTGTGGGGTACACTAATACACCCCACAACTATCGGGGTTCTTACCTACCAGTCAGAGGACAGTGGTATGTAGAGATCTAAAGTTCGACGAGCAAAAAGCCATGCAAGTATCACTTGAGAGGGAGCTCAAGTTTCATGTAGAGGAAGAACCTTTAGTTCCTAAGGAGGAGGAGCCTCAGACTGATGCGGAGCAGCCGCATGCAGAGGATCCGAGAGTGGAGACATCCACTCATGCAGAGTCTTCCAGAGATGGGCGGAAACGCTCAAGGGAAGCTGACAGATTGGTGATGGATGTGAGAGAGAATGTGGGACAGCCATCTTCTCAACGCAAACAGAGGAGGTCACCTGAGCGGTACACTGGTTACATGGCCCTGGTTGGGGAGTGTGTAGAGACCGAACCTTCTTCCTTTGAGGAAGCAGTGCAGCAGCCAGTCTGGGTTGATGCTATGGTGGAGGAGTATGACTCCATCATTCAGAACAGTGTTTGGGATGTTGTCCCAAGACCGGAGGACAAGTCAGTAGTGAGTTCCTGATGGCTTTACAAGGTAAAGCAAGCAGCTAATGGGAGTGTTGAGAAACACAAGGAAAGGTTTGTTGCCCATGGTTTCTCACAGGTTGAGGGGATCGACTACGATGAGATTTTTGCTCATGTAGCAAGGTAATCATCTATCAAATTGATGTTGGCACTATCAGCTCAGATGAGTTGGAAGATCCATCAGATGGATGTGAATACTGTGTTCCTCAATGGCAAGATTGAGGAAAAGGTGTACATTGAGCAGCCGGAAGGTTTTGAGACCTTCGATCGTGAGTCGCATGGATTCCTACTCAAGAGAGCTTTGTACAGGATGAAGCAAGCACCTCGTGCTTGGTACACCAGAATCGACAGCGATTTCATTGGGTTGGGCTTCACAAAGGGTGAATCAGATGCGAACCTTTACCACATCATGGTAGAAGGTAAGCCATTGATCATTGTTCTTTATGTTGATGATCTGATATTGACAGATGATGATCAGTTGATCCAATCTTGCAAGGAGGACCTTGCAAGAGAGTTCGAGATGAAAGACATGGGTCTTATGCACTACTTTCTAAGCATGGAAGTGTGGTAAAAGGATGGGGAAGTGCTTGTGTCTCAAGGCAAGTATGCCAATGAGATACTCAGGCAATTCCACGTGGAGAAGTGCAAGCCCACACAGACTCCTCTAGCTGGTAACTGGAGGAAGGAGGATGCTACTTCAGGTGAGGTAGTAGCTGCTACTGTTTATCAGCAGCTTGTGGGTTCATTGATGTATCTAGTGAACACACGACCAAATTTGTGCTTTGCGGTGAACCAGCTGAGTCAAGCTATGGTTCAGCCTACCAAGTTGTTTTGAAAAGCAGCGAAGCATGTACTGAGATACCTTAGAGGCACATCTCAGTATGGATTGTGGTACAGATGGACAGAGGGAGTGAAGCTTTAGGGCTTCACAGATGCAAATTGGGCAAGGAGTCCATCAGACCGGAAGAGCACTTCAGGAGGAATTTTCAACCTTGGTTCAGTTGGAGTTCCTTGGTACAGCAGGAAACAGAGGTCGGTTGCACTTAGATCAGTAGAGACTGAATACATGGATGCCAGTGAGGCAGCTTGTGAGGCCATTTGGATGTGGAAAATTCTAGTTGGATTGTTTGGTCAGAGGATCGATCCAACTGTGATCTATTGCGATAATCAGAGTTGTATCAAACTCTCAGAGAATCCAGTATTTCATGGCAAGTCCAAGCACATCGATATCCGGTATCATCATCTTCGACACTGTGTGGTGAAGAGGATCATGTTGTTGCTGTATGTTTCGATCGAGGAACAGAATGCAGATATTTTGACTAAGGCATTGTCAAAATGCAAGTTCGAGTTCCACAGAGACAGGATTGGGGTGACAGATAATCCCTTTCTTGTTGAGAGGGAGTGTTGAAAATAGCAACAAGAAATGATAAATATAGAAGTGCTAAAAATAGCATTGCTATAAATATCATTTTGAGATACATTCCAATTTTAGTGAATCCCTGAACTAAAATTGAGAATTAAAATTCGAATTTGATCTTAGCAGTTGTTTGAAAAATAATTAATTAATTCATCTTGAGTTAATTAGTTGGAGAAAATCAAACATGAAGTCTATGTGAAGACATGCAATAGTTTCCCCTTTGATTGAGGAAGTTATCCCTTAATTAAAGTGATCAGGATGAGTTGTAATTTGAGTTGTAATTAGTTAGCTCAGTTAACTTAGTTAAGTCCAGTTAGATTAGTTCCAACAGTTTGTGGAACTGATTGTGAGTTCAGTTAGTTAATGCATGCATGCATGTAACTATTGCACTTCAGATAACTGGATATTCTCTCATAAATAACTCATGTGTGTCAGTTTAGTCAGAGACCCAGTTGAGATCAGATGATGGCACAGTGTACTATCAGTTGCAGGAATATTCCATTGAGGATATCTCTTGCATGCAGAAGGAATTCATTCCTTGGAGATTGCGTAGTTACTTCTGAGTTTGGTGAGTTGTGTGAGAAGAAAATTCACACAGTTGGAAGCCAGAGGACCCAGGAGAAACTAGCAAGGAAATAGGAGGCTTGGAGGAATGAGGGAAGGCATATGTTGTGTCTATTCAGTCTATGAGCAGCATTGAGGGATTGCACTGAGAGCTAGATAGCTTGTGAGCTAAAGCTTATGTAATCCAGACATATTTCCACTTATATGATAATACAGAGATCGGGGTTTTTAGCTAAGATACCCCAGAGTATTCTTTTGTGTTCATGTGTGATTGATTTCTCATTCTCTGTTATATGTGTTCTAATTGATCTTGCTCAAAATCGATTAAGCTTACGCAAGTTTGTTTGTAGAAGTAGATCAGGTATTTTGCTTTAGTATATTGCATTATCAGGTGATCTACAATGGAAATTTCTACAATTTCATATTAAAAAATCCAAAAAAAAACTTTAAAAAACTCACAAAAACTTAAAAATTGTTCCCTATGTCTCCCCATTCCACATTTGGTGGTAACAGTAAGTCTGGATCTCCTCGAAAATCCATGCAGGCATATGGGTAGTCATCGACCGCGATGATTTTTGATCCCACCGGGGGGAAAAACTTATCATCAAAGGTCGTTTTAGGCACGTCACCGCCCCCAAGGCACTTCATCAAGTCTGCCCATCTACCCATTCGTGGATCTCTAGGGCTGATGATGGACACTGATGCTTTGGGACGTAGCCTAGGTACCTTCTCGAAGAAGAATGAACACAAGATGGTTCCATATCCAAAATTCTTCGTTTGACCCTTCTGTATAGAGGTCAATTAACTCTTCGTGTTAGTCAGAAGAGGCGTGCACCAATCAAATACTGTGATAAGACATTCCACTGCCAGACTTATAGATACTTGTGACGCCTAATGCAGGGACGCTGACCCATTTACCCGTGCAATGTTAAATAGAAAAATCCTTAAGGATAGACTTTCCACATGTTTGATTGGAATTTGACTTCCAATCTTCTCTGGATGTCCAGGACAATATATATGGACATAGTCTTCCACCGAAAGACTACTTCTCATCCTGCATGTCCAATGCATAACCTCCACTCTTTGGGAGAGACCGGTAATGAAATAGATATCTTCGACCTCAATCTGTAGAGGCAAATGGTCAATCATGAAAACGTCGTCCTCCACGCTCCAGTAGTGGATCAAAAGTTCTAGCAAGCGCATATTGGCTTTCATATTTGACATTTTGAAGAATTTGAATAAGCCACAGCCTCTCAGAGCATCCAATGCATTTTGGTCATTCATTACCTCATTATCTATAGTGGTATGCTCTCTTTCCCTCCAAGTGATAGTCATTCTGCAAAAAATTGAAGTTTCAATTGTTAATTTATATGTTAAAACTTTAACTCGCGTACACGCGGGTTCCCTTTACACACAGTCGCATGTAGGGCCGTTGTATACATGGGTTACTCACATCCAACCCGCGTGTACGCAGAGTTGAATTTTTGGGCATAGTTTCCCACGGTCAAAACTTTTAAAAACTATCATAAAGCATTACAAGTAGGATTTGAGGATTACCTAGAGACTTTGGGGTGATTTGAACAGTCCAATTGTTCAGAGGAAAGCTTTCTTAGTTTTTCTCCACAGCTCTTTGTTCCAAACATAAATGAAAAAACTGTGAGTCCAAAAGTCATTATATAACTTTGAAATTGCAAAATATTTTTTCAAAATTTGATTTTTGTCTCATGGATTTTTTGACCTGTGGGCTTGGATTGTCAAAAGTGGGTTGTTTTTACAAGAAATTTTGGAGACTTCTTCGAGATGTTGTTTCGGTCCTATGACTGTTGACCTGTCATGGCAGGTATCGTTCTCTCACTGGAATTTAAGTTAGGGAAAAACATTTTCCGTTGCATCTTGCATACTAGCCTTCATTCAGCAATACATTAGCCATAGGGTCTACCCCATCGTATCTTGGTTAGCAACCCATTTTCACTCACCGATTTTGAAATCATGATTCGATGGTAGAGCCATCCTTTACATGGGCATCTTAGTTAGAACCTCACTAACATCGATTTCCCATGCTACTATACTGAGTAGGCTCGGGAGTCCTCTTTAAGACACATTCTCCTTTCTTCCGCACTAATTTCTGGCCTTATACCCTAGAGGCTCCTTTGTGTTGATTTGTACTGTTGCATTGCATTTTGACTATTTGCACCATTTGGCCTTGAGCCGGCTTCACTTGGACTCATGTTTAAGCCACTTATTTGACCATGTCTTCTGCAAAGTCAACCATGCAATCACTTAGCCTCTGCAACTTGACGCATCCTTTTACCCATGGAAAGAGCATCCCTTTGAGTGTCCTTGACCAGTTTTACCTCCCTGCATTGAGCATAGGAATGTTCCCCTCCCAAGAACTATATATGTTTCTCTGACACTCGTTCTTTCCACTGTACTATAGCATTCTTTTATTCTTTTTCCAGCTTAAATAAAAAGACAAAAAAATTACATATTCCAAAAAGAGCCAGAACGGGATGACATTTCCATACTTTGTTGGTAGCTAGAGTCAGTCGTGTCGCCCTTGAACAAAGCACTCAAAAGAAAGTCTCTTCTCCATTGGGGTGGGATTTAGTTTGACTTAGGAGCACCTTAACCTTGTTATTGAGTCAGTACTCCTCCGATTGGTTACCTCTTCCAATCATATGGAGAGTTTGCTTATGCCTCTTGCATGACAAACTTATACAAAGTTATCATATGCTGCCATATAGTCATCATTGAGTCGTGCTTTTGTTCAAGGGAAGTAAACCTGAGTCGGCCTCTCTGCAGTGTCTCTTGACCTATTTTTCAGTTGGCCATCCCTGGTTGTCAATGTCATGTTTGTCATCACATCAGTTATATTGGTCCTTTGCTCGTGTCGGTTTGAGGTCTCCATTGACTTCTTGCTAGCGGGTCTTGTCCTTATCGACTACGAAAAATTGCTCTGAGGGCAAATCTAGAGCCGCACCCTGGCCCTATTTTCATTATTGATAGGTCACCTTGTGCTCAGCATCGATCAATATCATGGGTCTTTGACTAAGTGGTTTCCCTTGTGTTCGACATCAGCTTTCATTATCACACATTGGCATTCGTGCAGTGCCTTGGTTTCCATTTGACCCTATTGGTGGATTCCTTGCCTCTGTGTCAGCGTTTATTATTGGTTGGTTCAGAGGGTTTCTATCGTGCACTAGCTACATCTTGTGTACGCCGGAAACGTGCTTCGGTTGGGTTACATCTTTTTCATCCGATTCCTTTCACATTATTGGCCTACGAGTTACACGCGTGCTAGATTGATGAAGGATGCCTTAATTCCTTCCTTCTAGTGGATCTTTTCCTATCGACTACAACTCATTTGCTCTAAGAAAAAGATCTAGAGTCCATTTGGCAATACCTTGGGGTTTTCAGTCATCAGTGGCAAATTCCTTCGCTATCGACGGTGGGAAACCATCAATGTCTCCTGATTGATAGATTCTTTCAATTGTTCGACTTCAGCTCATTCATTCGTACTTGTTGGATTGTACTAGGTACCTTGACTCTCATTATCATTATCGGTGAGTAGTCTCGCGTTTTTTAACGGTATACATCAATGACCGGTAATCAAACGATTTCTCACGTGGTCGGCCTCAGATCATTCATTCCCATTGTGTAGAAATGTACTGCAGTGGTCGGTAAAGACCTCGGGTTGCATCAACATGTTTTGGTTCACTTGTCAGTTTCTCATGTTGTTGCTAGTTGACACCATCCACCTTATATGTTGCAATTCTTCACAACGATATCTTATATGCTGACATCCGAGTTGCAATGTAGTATCATTTTATTCCATCATGTTCATTTGGTACTATTGGGATCAATTTTACACATCAATGATTAGCTTCATCCTTCAGCATCATTGATCATCTTCTTATATGTGATATTCAGACATATACTTTTTCGATCACGATCAGATGATCCATTATGTACTTTCAGTTCCTTTATACTAGTATACATATTGGGTCCACTTGTACTTGATATGTGGACATGATTTGTTTTCTCTAAGCATGGGTATGACCACCTCAGAGAGCAGTTTCTTTCTGATCTCTTTTGATGGCTTGGCAAGCTGAATTCTGGTGAAATCCTTCTCAGTCTCGGCATGATTCTTTCTATACACTTAATATATTTCGGCCATCATGTACCCCTTCTGACCTCATATATTAGGGTGCATTTGTTATAGCACCATTTACCACTCTTTATATATGTGATGCTTTGTTTATGGCCTAGGGCAACCCCTCCTTCCAGACTTGGTCCAAATATATAAAAAACAGTGTTTTATTCCCTATATGTTACTTTGCCCTTAGCTAAAAGCATGTACACGTGGGTCAGTGAATACCCAACCCGCATATATGTATTAAAACACTTAAAAAAAAAAAAATCTTAATTTTGGGGGGAGTTCATGGGTTTTACCTATTGATTACCTCCTATTGCCCGTGGCCCAACTGTTTCCCAACTAAAAAACTAATTGAGAGAGGTATAAATAGACCTCTATGGGAAGGCCTTAAGGGGGAGAAGAGATAGAGTTATTATACTAAGATTATCCCTGGTTAAGTCTGATGAATCCCTGTGCCTCATGCACTTCTCCATGCTTTAGGAAACCCTTGTTTCCTTGATTATAGATATCCTTCCTTTTGCTTGAGATATCATGGTGTTGGTGATGGAAGAAGATTGTTGAACGCTGAGATAGGACGAATCCAGAGGACAGTTCCGCTTGAAGCCAAATAAAGACTCAAGTGAATTCTCTCCATGTTATTTATAGCTTACTGCAATAAAAAAAAATGTTGTCTTGTTTCCTAAATTAACTGTGTTTATGCATCAAATTATGTTTTAATTCATATATGAATGTCATTTTGATGTATGATAAATCATTTGTTTATATGATATAAAGTCAATTTTGTGAATATGCTTTACTTCTATACTGCTATGTATGTTTGAATTGAATGATTTTCAGGTTTGAAGAACATTGGGAGTTGCAGAGGGTCTGAACCCTACGGGACCTACTCGAACAAAGGAAATCCGGGTATGGTCACTCTTACGTAGTTTGATAATATAAGCATCTTGCCTGAGCTGTATGAGTATTTCTTGGTGTAGTTTGCTTCGGCTCTGTTTGGGTTCTAACCCAAAGCCCTAAGGTGCTTTCACCCGAAACACAATGACATGCAGAGCTAACCTTTATTGCCAATGCTTTAAAATGAGGATTGGTTTTATAGTTATTAGACCTCATATATGATTTTTTTTAACTTGCACTCAAATCACTTGATGAAAAGATAACAGTATTGTTCCCTGGGGATTTAGGCTTGATTTCTTTATGTAATTTCTTCAACTATGTTTTGGCTTGTTTCGTAAAAGTGTGATTGTCAGCACTGCATAGTTGGTAGATGTAATCTTTTTCCATGCCTTGATTCTCTTTCATGCAAATTGGTTTGAACCCATAGTGAATGGAGCATTGAAGGACACACTTGACCTTCGTAACCACGTGATATTGGGAGAACATACTCCTTGTCAGTGAGTGTGAAATATCTCAACTTGTAAAAGGAGGGCCCAATTACAAGAACCCAGTGGCCCCTTAGGTAGATTTCTTGATTAAGTAGAATAATCATTTTTCCATTGAAGGTATTCAAGTTGCTTTGGAATTTTGTGTGTGATGTCTAGTGATTGGAGACTGGTCTAGATGAAGAATCTATAATAGAAGCCCAAGGTAACGCAGGTTTTTTATTGTTTTTCCTTGTGTGAGAATTAATAGGGATGAAATGGGAGTTGTTGAAGACATTCTTTAAAGATAGCTTGTAGGAGTTTGTTTTGCAAAAGCCAAGTCTTTAGGTCTTGTCCATCAAGCAAATTTCTTTCTCCTGGAAGTGAGCTTAAATTTCTAATGTAATAGATTGTTATGTCCAAGCCTTTGCACATACACTGTAGTGTTTCAAATTATGTGTTCCTAAATTGACAATTGATGTTGAATATTTGTTGTTGTTAATGAACTATCCCAATAGTGCTATAAAGCAACATAGATATCCTTGAAATTGCATTAACTTTGAGACTCTAAATTTGCTTCCCCGCTAGTATAGATCCATCTTAATTATGGATCTAGCAAGCATTGAGAGGGATCAAATCTTTTGAGGTGCAAACTTCTTTTAAAGTGCAAAACTTACAAACAAACAAAAAATAAAATGTAGCTCAAGAGATTTGATCCCCCTTGTCTCCTGATATATCTGTGGTTAAAATGGATCTATATCTATCCATATATAGATATCGTTTTTATTGGTTTAAATTGTATTTTTTAATACATAAATAAATTCAATGCCTTGAAAAATCCATTTGGCCAATTGGATTGTGTACTTGCAATTCCAACAAACATTTACTGAATTGCTTTATCTATATATATATATATATATATATATATATATATATATATATATATATATATATATATATATATATATATATATATAGATAGATAGATATATAGATATATATATATATATTCTTAACCATATATATCGTTGATATTGAAATATTTTATTATGTTCAACATTAACACACACACACACACACACACATATATATATATATATTATTTTTTTCGAACTAGGTTGAGCCTAGGTTGGGGCCAACCCCAATGTTGGATGGAAGAACGATCTACCCACTAGTGAGATGTTATCACCAGAATTGTAGGAAGCTTGGTCAAGCTTGGAAATCTCTCTCTCTCTCTCTCTCTCTCTCTCTCTCTCTCTCTATATATTATATATATATATATATATATATATATATATATATATATATATATATATATATATATATATATATATATATTAGTTCATTTAGATATTTAAACAGTGATTTTGAAACATTTTTTTTTGAAATATAAGAATTATACATCTTGGTCATAGTCGAAATTGAAAACATAAGAATTTTACTTTAGTTAATTTATCTCTAAAATTAATATAAAATTACATTACTTCACATGGATATAGCAATATTTTATTATGGTTGAGTTAGAGTAAAATATTTCTACCACATCTCCTACACACAAAACATGTTTATTCATTTTAGTTTTTTTTATTATGGCCTACATTTAGTTACTTTTATCTCTTTAAAATTAATATAAAATTACATTACTTCACATGGATATCAAAATATTTAATTTATGTATGAGGGCAAGAATGAAATATTTTTACCACATCTATACACCAAACATGTTTATTCATTTTTGTTTTATTATTATAGCTGACATTGTTTTTCTTTGTTTAGATTATATTTTATTTTTATTTTAAAAGGGATGCATGTCAACTCCACGTTGATCATGGACAAAATCACACATCACCCTTATACTACATTGTAGAAATGTGCCTCTCAGCGCAATAAAGTGAATAAGTTTCTCATTTGCATGTTATTAACTTGGGTTATTCGCATGTCATGAACAAGGGAATAGTAAGGACAAAGTCAATTTGCATTTTGGACCAGCAACTTTACAGGTTATACGACAACTAGTAGACCAAGTAAAGGTCTAGTGGGGTAGTTATAGTCCAAGTTTGGCCACTTGCGAGGATGACAAAGAGATGTATCATTATTTTCCTTTCTTGTTTTGAGGCTTCGGGACAAATTCTAGATTTAAGAGGAGATGTATGTATTGTTCTGCTCTAACCGACCTAAGATTTACACTATCCTGACTTTGAGACATCATTGGACTTGTACATTATTCTTTGAGGACATCATTATGATGATCCAAACATTTTTTGTATTTTGATGAGACATGTATTTCATGATATTATGATATTTAGTTTCATTATAATGATAATGTTGTTGATTATGGCATTTACATGTGATCATTTAAGATGCCCACTATATGATAGTTATATCATGTTTATCAGTGTTTAGTGACTATTTCTTAAGTGTGGTAGGAAAAGAGGATTATGGACACAACCCATATCATGACGGTTTGAGTTACAATGTGATTTATGTTTATGTTTTGATATTTTATATTGATGCAAATAGTAGGTAAGCTTATATGGATTATATTGATAAATGTTCTTACAGTTTTGTAGGCATTGGTAAGTGTTGACCAGACAACCGACATATGTGTAGTGGTGTTGTAGGTGAAGAAGAACAGACATCTTTAAAGGGGTATCTTCAATGTCCTTGGCCATACTTATTAGTACTTCGATATTGGCTTAGAATGAAGTGCAGAGGGTTCTTATCCTTGGAGTTGTACCATGTTGTGAGGGTTGGAGCATGGATATGATTACTCATAAGGAACTATTGGGGGTGTGCATCAAGGGGAGCTTTGATCTTCAATTACCACAAAACTATCAACAAGGTCGTCAAGGAGGCTATTAAGTTTCCATTCCACCAGTATTTCTTTCCTCTGCTCAAATCATAAGTGTTTGAAGGGCAACCTGTGGAACCCTTGGAATGTGAGATTCTTTAAAGGCACGAGAGTTGGCACACTTAGTATTATATGGAGGCTAAGGAAATCTTGGATCACAAGAATTTGAAGGACAACCAATGGCACCCTTGGAATGTGAGGTTCTTGAAGAGAAAGAGGGTTGGCACTCTTGGCACCGAATGGAGGATAAGGAAATTTGTAAATGTGGTTAATTCATAAGTATTGAGGATTGATATATTATGGATGACTAAAGAGAAAAACTTAGAAAGTTATTGAGTTCCAAGTTAATCTGAAGTTCAATTAGTGTTAACTTTGAAAACTAAGCTTCATATGAAAACGTAATAATTGAAAGAAATGGTTTGGTTAATGTTAGTAAACTAATTCTTAAAAGGGGGGTTTTGTGTAAGTTAGAACTAAGCAAGTATATATATGTGTGAATTTTAATTATCATGTTTAAAAAAGAAGTTAAAGTTAAATAGATGTAAGCTTATGTCAACAAAAATCTAAATAGACATGTGCAAGAATTGAATTATTTAAATAAATAATTCAAAGAAATTAATATCAAAAGAACCTCACTTAGTTGAGAGAATCCTAGAAATACAATTAATTTTGAAAGAGATAAGTTTAACAAAGTAACTAAAACTAACTTGGACTCGTGGCAGATAACAATGAGATGATTTGCAAAAGTTTTTTTTTATTAAAAAAAAAAAAAAAAAAAAAACACCCTAGGGAACAACTATGAGTAAATTTAGAAACTATAGGGCAAGAAAAAAAAAATTAAATAAAATAGTAAAAATACATGAGATCCAATTTGTGGATAGGACATGTGTCTTGGTGAATAATCAAATTTATGGAATTAAATAATTAATTATTCATGCATGTGAAAACAAGTGTCACATCTAATTCTCACCTTAAAAAACACTATAAAAGGAACACATTCTTATGTAAGGGGGGTCATCTTTTTAGTTCCCTAACATTGTATGGGGGTCGTAGACATTCTATGTATTCTTGTGTGAACTTATGATATTTGTATATTGGGATTGTGGAATTGTGATCTTGAGTAGTTGTTCAATAGTGTAGTGAATAGGAATAGGTTGATCTAAGAAGATCAAGACAACAGTTGAATTCCTATCATCTAGTTGGGTCTCTTCTCCTTCCTACAACCCCACCGCAACTCAAGGGGCCAAAGGAAAGAAGAGTACCTTTGCATTGTAGGGCGGACAATCAAGTGGGGCTCATCAACTTTGATCTAGTGTGTTAGGATCTATGGAAAATTTGGTCACTGGAGCTACTTCAAGCTAAGTACGAGGACCACAACCAGCCTACATTGAAGATTCTACACTCATTTGGTTGAACATTGCCTTTATTGTAAATTGTTTCAGAAAAATTTTAGGGAAAATGTACATTGAATATTAGTGTTATCACTTGTGAAAGTTCTTTTGATATTGAGGCATTTATTAATAACATTGTAAGAATGTTCATGTGAGAAAAAGAGGACATGTCTATAGATGGATGTATTTGAAAAACAATAAAAAGGGTCTATTTATGTTGTGATTTATTAAATTATGTCGGTTATTTAAGCTAAGTTTAAAGAAAAAAAAAAAAAAACGGGTGAAATTTCCGGCCTACATAAATGCATGCTTCTTTAGGCCTTTGAGTTCATGTTCTAGCAAGTTTTGGGTCAAATTCATTAATGGCAAGATTTAAAGTCTCATCCAATGCTTTGGTCAATTCTATCTTCTCTCAACCCACTGTAGATGATTTTTCCTTATCTCTGTCGTGTTATTTGCAAGCACAATAGTGAAAGGTTCAACCCATATGAATTCCAGAGATCAAAAAGATCCTTTGTGAACATGAGGAAACTCTCCAAGGTAATAATATAGCTCCTCATTTAATTTCCATCAATACTCATGATAATGGATATCATTGTGCCACTTAATGTAAATTTCATGAACCTCCTTGTTCAACAAAAGCAAAAAATGAATGTGCTTAATGGAGAATGTAGCATGCTATGTAATTTGGCTACTAACTTATAACCTCTATCAAATGTTTTAAATCATCAAATATCCATGAACATAGCTAAAGGTGACCCCAAAGAAAAAGAGATTATTCATCGTTACAAAGTCATAGAAATAGATGAACAAACCTCTCTTCGCTTTATGGGAGGATAATAAGAAATTGCTAGCTAAAATATTTTAATTACATTATATGCTTTTTAAAATTATTTGCATTTGAGATCTTCCTTAAACAACATACCCACATAAATTACTAAATTATATAGTATTAGTAATGGTAAACTTTTATATATATGGTACGTAAAAGTTACAAAATTTATTTTATTATTACATCACCTCTTTTTACATGCTTGCTTATAACTCTACTTCAACAATGTTAATACAATTTCTCCCTATTCTAATTAACCCAAAAAATGGAAAGATAAAAGATCATCACATGTGCAAAATTGCATGAAATTTAAATATAATGATACAAACAATGCTAGCAAACATCATATAACACAACAATCATATGTAATGCAACCGAGTTTCACAACCCAAATCTAGATATAATATTCAATATTATAAAACATGGATTTCATAAGGTGATGCCACATGTACACGTAAGAGTTTCACAACCCAAATCTAGATATAATATTCAAAATTATAAAACATGGATTTCATAAGGTGATGCCACATGTACACGTAAAACATATAACCAAACACTAGATAGTACAAAGCTTCAAGGTCACGTGAATGCTTTTATTCTCACCCCTTTAAGTGGTAATTAGTTTATCGTTGCCCATTTAATTTGAAATGGTAACTATTATATATTATATATAAACAAGGGGTGCTGCATGGCAGCAAGTCCCTGCCTTGAGCTGGAAAGTGCTGATAATTCAAATTGTGTACAGGCAGAAGTTACACAAAGGTTGACTATTGACAGATATCATACAATAGTGACAGCATGGGCTCCCATTGAAGCTCTGTTATCAACCACGGACTACCCCTGCAGTGTTATTTGTAGCAGTGGATCCCTTCTGAAGGTCAAATTGGGCAGCAGACCCTTGCTAAGGTATCAATCTTGGCAGCAGATCCTTCTGAGGGTCAAATGTGGCAGCGAAATCCTTTCTGAAGTCTGATCTGGGCAGCAAGGCCTATTAGGGCACCTCTGGCTAAACAGCAAGGTGTAATCTGAGAATTGAAGGGCATTGTTAGGGTGTTTGCTGAGGCAGGAAGGAAACAGATGATCTTGTAAGTTGAATTGGCCAAATGCACAGTTTGCTGATAGGATTAACTGGTGTCATAAGCTACTGTTTATAAACGTATGAGTACTGTACAGTGTACAGCTGGTGTAACAGATTTTTAAATCAGTATCCTGTTATGTATTATTGGTGATGCTCATGAAATCTACTACTTCAAGCACATATGATGGAAACAGATTCCAGAACTTTACACTCCTGGGTAGGATCAGTAACCTTAATGGATGGCACCCATGTTTATGAATAAAGCACTGCAATAGAGCAAATTGCAGGTTATACTAAATGTACAAACCATGCACCCGTATGATGGGAACATAATGAACAGGATGAGCCGTTTCGCATGACAACTTGAGAACCTCAAACAAATCAACTAGATGTTCAGCATGAGGAAGCCACTGAAAATGATGGAGAATCTTAGCCACCCACAAGTTAGTAGTGGCCCATCAAAGTTCAGGAATAGATTCAATGTCATGAGAAGTTTAGGATACATGACTAAAACAGTTACACATAAATTGCATAAACATGAAGATGTCATTGCAGCGTTGATATGACATTAAAGTATTGAATATACACAGTTCATTACACAAGTTGCACAGTGTACAGCTGGTGTAACAGATTTTTAAATCAGTATCCTGTTATGTATTATTGGTGATGCTCATGAAATGTACTACTTGATTATAATGATTGTGCATTTAATATCATCTCTGTTTGCAAAAGCTGAAGGAATCAGAGTTCAAGCACATATGATGGAAACAGATTCCAGAATTTCCCTCCTACCTACAAACTAGAAAATAATGCTTCCTCTCAATCAATGCCACTATTTGCTCAACAGTCTGCCACAAAAAGCAAGAAAAATGATGCAGGGGCCAATTCATAGCATTTGACATCAGTGAGAGAGGGAGGGATTGTTGCACATATTTGTTTTTTTTTCTTCTTCTGGTAGACCGTACATTTGAATAATTGCAGACTGTTAGGTGCACTTCTAATTTAAGATGGCATTCTAACCTGCATTTAGTGCTAACATCAAGCATCTGTCAGGGCATAGTAGATCACAGATACTTATGGACCAGCTCGTAGAGCAAATTGCAGGTTATACTAAATGTACAAACCATGCATTCAATTGAGTACATGTAGTGAGCTACGGATTAAAGGGAGAGTTTATGCTTCAGGAAACATGATTTGTGGAGTTAACTACCTACAGATTAAACAAGTTTAAGGAATTGATGGACCCAAGGAGCAGTATTTAAATCCTGCAGTGGGTCATTGGCTGAAGCTTCTGTGTGCATGTTAAATAAAGCACTGCAATAGAGCAAATTGCAGGTTATACTAAATGTACAAACCATGCATTCAATTGAGTACATGTAGTGACATAAAATTACTAGGGACAGTGGATTGTTAGATGTTAAATTAAAATAGGCTACAGCTGAACCAGACAGCATATTAGTACAAAATTCCAAGAACTGATTGGCACTTGGAAGACTTTCAGCCTCCCATCAAAGTGCAGGGAGAGAAATTTCCAGTGCTTTCGTTTACATCTCTACACTTTTTTCTAAACTCTTGCCTACAAGGGGTAGACTCTTACAAACTGATTGCGTAACTGATTAGAGAAACAGAACAATATTTTCAACGAGGTTGGAGTATGTTCCCTCCCTTAAACATTGAGTTAAAAGAGATATCCTAGAGAAAGATTTGCTACCATCTCTTTCTATTTTCTTTACCTATTTGATTTTCTTCCACTTGTGGGAGAGAGGGGAAGAATGGGGAACTTTCTTTAAAGCTTTAGCAAAAGAAGCGTATTCATAAAGTCATGTAAAAAATGACCTGATTTAAATCACTACAACTTCAAAAGACCAATGAAAACTTTCTGAAAACTTGAAATCTTTGCTGTGTCATGAACCCTGAAAACACAAATGGTAAGTTAAGGGTTTAAACCTTATGAATTATTTCAGTGATTTTCAATTTAAAAAGCAGGATTGTTTCACATATTTTATTACATTAGCTATATATCATATATACACAAAAATGAGAGGTAAAGTGTGAAGACTGGTCATGTGACCCACCCGTGTAGACAGAATGACATCTCCATTTTGCATATTTTGTGCTCTACTTTATGCCCATGTGTTCAGAAAATACTAAATAAGTTGTGGAGCTAATGGTATCTAAGCCTTAAGGATTATGTCGATGAACTACTTAGTACTTACCACAGGGTCACATTGCTTGTGGACATTACATGGACAAGGCTCATAAAGTCATGTAAAAAATGACTTGATTTAAATCACTACAACTTCAAAAGACCAATGAAAACTTTCTGAAAACTTGAAATCTTTGCTGTGTCATGAACCAAATATTTATAAACGTGCAATCGGTCATGTGACCCACCCGTGTAGACAGAATGACATCTCCATTTTGCATATTTTGTGCTCTACTTTATGCCCATGTGTTCAGAAAATACTAAATAGGTTGTGGAGCTAATGGTATCTAAGCCTTAAGGATTATGTCGATGAACTACTTAGTACTTACCACAGGGTCACATTGCTTGTGGACATTACATGGACAAGGCTCATAAAGTCATGTAAAAAATGACCTGATTTAAATCACTACAACTTCAAAAGACCAATGAAAACTTTCTGAAAACTTGAAATCTTTGCTGTGTCATGAACCAAATATTTATAAACGTGCAATCGAGATTAAGCCATCTTGTCTTCTCATCTAAAATTTATTTTAAAATGTTCCTATTCATCTACTTAAGATAACCTAGAGGAAATGGAATAACAACTTACAAGCACAAAATTCATTCACAAATGTTCATATTCCTCTATATACAATAGCCTAGAAGAAATGGAATAACAATTTAAAATTTCCTCAGGATACTTTAGAGGCAAACATCATAGAGTCAATTAGTATCGATTAAAGAGGGAGCACAAGCAATGATGAATGAATAGAAAGGGAAGCTTATGACCCCAACCTTGTGGAAAATAATATCACAGTGACTTGTGAAGACATATAAAAGTCATGTTACATAATAGAAATTATGCAGACATAGGAAAAAGGTAAAGAACTGAGTACAGTAGACTAGACTGAAAACACAAATGGTAAGTTAAGGGTTTAAACCTTCTAAATTATTGCAGGAAGGCCATGGCAATTCACAAATTTCAGTGATTTTCAATTTAAAAAGCAGGATTGTTTCACAGATTTTATTACATTAGCTATATATCATATATACACAAAAATGAGAGGTAAAGCATTATACTATGTTTGGCTTGTTGATCCATGTATCAGTTTCTTTAGAATAACAGAAAGTAGTTGTGTAAAATTATAGAAATGTTCTCGTGTTCTTCATGCTATTTGCATATTACCAAAAATGAGAGTTCAGTTGTGGATTGGGTGCTTTGGTTTTACTGAATATTGGAATCAGTGATTGGTAGAAATTTTCAAATATATATGTCAACAAATTTGAAAAGATAAAGCATTATACGATATTTGAAACATATGAATATGTTGATCATAGCTTCAAAGGACTGTGACTCAAATGCAAACAGCTATGGTGCTACCAGAGAGTGACAAAGTCGCCTTTTGAATATTTGTGAAGCCTATTTTGAACTTGAAAAGAAATTAAATCTAAGATCGGACTACCTGTTCCCCTTTCTCAGAATGGCAGTGACTGGAGTTGGAGATATGGTGTCCCTTTTTCAATATACAAAACAGGAGAATTGTACAAGATGATGATCCCCAGATCTTCTTTCGAAACTAAACTTAAAAGCTACTGGAATCTTGAAGATGATGAATGCAAATGGATTAGAAGTATGCAGGCTTTATATAGCATGAGATTTTCCTCCAAAATCAGTCTCCTTTCTCTGTTCAACGTAGATTTAGTGTCCCTATGTAAAGGAAGTCTACATAAAATTACTAGGGACAGTGGATTGTTAGATGTTAAATTAAAATAGGCTACAGCTGAACCAGACAGCATATTAGTACAAAATTCCAAGAACTGATTGGCACCTGGAAGACTTTCAGCCTCCCATCAAAGTGCAGGGAGAGAAATTTCCAGTGCTTTCGTTTACATCTCTACACTTTTTTCTAAACTCTTGCCTACAAGGGGCAGACTCTTACAAACTGATTACAGAAACAGAACAATATTTTCAATGAGGTTGGAGTATGTTCCCTCCCTTGGGCATTGAGTTATGAATATGTTGATCATAGCTTCAAAGGACTGTGACTCAAATGCAAACAGCTACGGTGCTACCAGAGAGTGACAAAGTCGCCTTTTGAATATTTGTGAAGCCTATTTTGAACTTGAAAAGGAATTAAATCTAAGATTGGATGGACTAGCTGTTCCCCTTTCTCAGAATGGCAGTGACTGGAGTTGGAGATATGGTATCCCTTTTTCAATATACAAAACAGGAGAATTGTACAAGATGATGATCCCCAGATCTTCTTTCGAAACTAAACTTAAAAGCTACTGGAATCTTGAAGATGATGAATGCAAATGGATTAGAAGTATGCAGGCTTTATATAGCATGAGATTTTCCTCCAAAATCAGTCTCCTTTCTCTGTTCAACGTAGATTTAGTGTCCCTATGTAAAGGAAGTCTTCATAAAATTACTAGGGACAGTGGATTGTTAGATGTTAAATTAAAATAGGCTACAGCTGAACCAGACAGCATATTAGTACAAAATACCAAGAACTGATTGGCTCTTGGAAGACTTTCAGCCTCCCATCAAAGTGCAGGGAGAGAAATTTCCAGTGCTTTCGTTTACATCTCTACACTTTTTTCTAAACTCTTGCCTACAAGGGGTAGACTCTTACAAACTGATTGTCTAACTGATTACAGAAATGTCTGCAAAGTTCAATCTTCATTTGCATCCCTTAAAATTCACACTGGTTGGAATTTGAGGGAACACATATTTTCTGAGGTTGAGCATGGGGCACCTTTTATTTTTCTTTGCCTAATCACGCAATCATTGAACGGTCTATCCTAATGCTGCTAAATTCCTGTGCACAGTCATGGCAACCTTCTATATTTCTCATCAATGTTATGATACAGAAGCTAGAGCATAAAAGCTAACAGGTCTTATGTTGAGGCAACTATTCACAAATTTCAGTGTAAAAAAGGAGAGAAATACACCAATGGTATGATTCAGAGCAAGGAAACTCTGTTTTTATTATTTTAAGAGTTTGCCATCTATTGCCCCTAGGATCTAATACCTCCCTCGAGAACAAACCTAGACACCTGGAATCCTCACACCATGATATCTATCTCAACAATGCAGCAATCAAGTCATTGCTACCATCCTGCACACAGTGGAAAAATGGGCACTCATTCCTGCAAGGACCTGGGCACTCATTCCTGCAAGGACCTAAATGTCATATAAGGACCTCTGTAATAATAATGAGGAGCTGAATATGACATACTGAGTTCCTGAAATTAAGCAACCAAAAAGGGAAAGAGAACTATGAGTATCCATATTTGAAGTCTGTAAACATGCGCCCATACTACGTCATCCAAGACAAGAGGAGCAACCAGGAATCAGTGATTGGTAGAAATTTTCAAATATATATGTCAACAAATTTGAAAAGATAAAGCATTATACGATATTTGAAACATATGAATATGTTGATCATAGCTTCAAAGGACTGTGACTCAAATGCAAACAGCTACGGTGCTACCAGAGAGTGACAAAGTCGCCTTTTGAATATTTGTGAAGCCTATTTTGAACTTGAAAAGAAATTAAATCTAAGATCGGACTAGCTGTTCCCCTTTCTCAGAATGGCAGTGACTGGAGTTGGAGATATGGTGTCCCTTTTTCAATATACAAAACAGGAGAATTGTACAAGACGATGATCCCCAGATCTTCTTTCGAAACTAAACTTAAAAGCTACTGGAATCTTGAAGATGATGAATGAAAATGGATTAGAAGTATGCAGGCTTTATATAGCATGAGATTTTCCTCCAAAATCAGTCTCCTTTCTCTGTTCAACGTAGATTTAGTGTCCCTATGTAAAGGAAGTCTTCATAAAATTACTAGGGACAGTGGATTGTTAGATGTTAAATTAAAATAGGCTACAGCTGAACCAGACAGCATATTAGTACAAAATTCCAAGAACTGATTGGCACTTGGAAGACTTTCAGCCTCCCATCAAAGTGCAGGGAGAGAAATTTCCAGTGCTTTCGTTTACATCTCTACACTTTTTTCTAAACTCTTGCCTACAAGGGGTAGACTCTTACAAACTGATTGTCTAACTGATTACAGAAATGTCTGCAAAGTTCAATCTTCATTTGCATCCCTTAAAATTCACACTGGTTGGAATTTGAGGGAACACATATTTTCTGAGGTTGAGCATGGGGCACCTTTTATTTTTCTTTGCCTAATCACGCAATCATTGAATGGTCTATCCTAATGCTGCTAAATTCCTGTGCACAGTCATGGCCAGCCTTCTATATTTCTCATCAATGTTATGATACAGAAGCTAGAGCATAAAAGCTAACAGGTCTTATGTTGAGGCAACTATTCACAAATTTCAGTGTAAAAAAGGAGAGAAATACACCAATGGTATGATTCAGAGCAAGGAAACTCTGTTTTTATTATTTTAAGAGTTTGCCATCTATTGCCCCTAGGATCTAATACCTCCCTCGAGAACAAACCTAGACACCTGGAATCCTCACACCATGATATCTATCTCAACAATGCAGCAATCAAGTCATTGCTACCATCCTGCACACAGTGGAAAAACGGGCACTCATTCCTGCAAGGACCTAAATGTCATATAAGGACCTCTGTAATAATAATGAGGAGCTGAATATGACATACTGAGTTCCTGAAATTAAGCAACCAAAAAGGGAAAGAGAACTATGAGTATCCATATTTGAAGTCTGTAAACATGCGCCCATACTACGTCATCCAAGACAAGAGGAGCAACCAGGAAGAATGTCGACCCACAGGGTCACATTGCTTGTGGACATTACATGGACAAGGCTCATAAAGTCATGTAAAAAATGACTTGCATTCAACCGTAAGAAACCTAGATACTGATCACAGCATTTGCCACCACTTACATTTTCCAGCCAGAAAAGAAAAAAGATATGACATCGAAGATGCAGGCATCTTACCGAGAATTTGCAACAGCGATGTGATGTAAAGTTTCGAGGACAGTTGAAGTCGATGCGAGGTAACCACGAAATCATTTCTAACTTTATTATATAGCAACAAAAGTAAACAAAAGTAAGTTACACGTAGCGGACGCTGCATGCAAAATGCTGAATAGAATGAAATGTGTACACAATGAATAATTAGCAGCTAACACGTACAAATGACCTGACTTACGTTAACCTTGACCAAATCAGCGTCGCAGGTTAACTAGCACAAATGTCTTAGCTTCCCAAACAGATGGCAGCGCTCTCCAAACAGATGTCGGGGCCATTGCTACTTTTGCTACCTTAGTTGCTGGCTTAAATGTTCAAACTCTTGGCTGTTTAACCCTCTAAGTTGTTTGACCGTCTAAGCTCCATGCCCTGCTGTCTAAGCTCCATGCCCTGCTGTTTAACCGGCAAAGCTACATCCCCTGTTGGCTGTTTAACAGTCTAACCTCCCTGACTGTCAGCCCGCTAAGTTACATCCCCTGTAGGATTAAGTCCCTAAACCCGCAGCATCAGTACTCGCTGTGTCAACGGTCCACTATGATTGATCAAGGTCCTTTCTTTCTCCTTTCTAGCCGTCATGGGCACAAGCTTTGATCCGTCTCAGCTTATCACCCCTCCAGGGACTAAGGTTCGTGTGCAGTTGAAGGAAGGGGATGACTTACCAGAGATCAATATGATATCCTTCGGTAGACAGAAGCTTAAACCCAGAAGGAAGAAGATATCTCAGCAGGAGCTACAAGATCCTTCATATAAAGTCGACTACCATGTCCCACGCCCAAAGGAGAGTTCTGCGTATTTGGCTGCACCAGTCGTGACACCGGCGTTCTTGTGGCCATCTACTTCCGAAATAGGCCCTACGATGCAGTTACTTTCAGATGTGACCCCAGGTGGCCTCATTGATTACAGTTACGAGGTGGAGCTTTTCTTGAGCATTGATGAGCCCCACGGCGTATGCAACAGAGGCGTGAGATTGCACCTGCACGACGGGGTGGACCAATCCATTGCCGATGGTCAGTCCATCCAGCCGCAATGGCAATACCCCATTATTGTCCAGCTGGTTGAGCATGTACAAGCTCAGGGAAGGAACATACTTTCCTCCATAGCTCTCGCCCGTTACATAAAATGGGCGTTTGCGAAACGGGGGATTCAGGTCGAAGAACGCCTGTAGGGCAGCATACAAGTCCTTGGCAACCTCGTCCTGGTTCGTAGGAATGTCTTCTTTGGAAGGGGCAATGCTGAAGCCGCTTCCAATAGGATTGTCCAAGAACAGTAGCCCAAACACACGATTCCAAGGCGCAGGATTCTGATTCAAGCCGAGATCTGGGCTGTCACTGACTCTCCAGGGCCCTAATTCGTAGAAATTTCCGATCATGTCAGAGCAGCCGGGACCTCTTTGCAGCCACAGAAGAATCGGGTATCAGAGAGCTGTTTTTTAGGGGAGATGGCCTCGACCAGAAGATCCACATGATGGAGATCCACGACTATGCTGATCTGCAACAAGTAAGGCAAGAATTGAGGGTATGCCTGTCAGAAGGTGTTTAAGAGACAGGGGAGTTTCGGGACGAAAGCGCAGAGTGCTCCCCGCATGGGACTCCAGAAAGCCCAGAAACTAGCCGAATTAAACACTCCCGCCAGAGTATTACCCTCGATCCAGCCTACCTGCCTACCCAAAGCTGTGAAATGGGGACGAAACAAAGGCACGCCAGCCGAAAGGGGAAACAAGAAAGGGAGGCCAGCAAAACATGACACCTCCGCCATGCATGGACACCTGCAACACCTGCTGCACAACACCTGCCAATATGCTCAGACCTGCTAACATGCTCAAATAGCCAACCTGCAAACCATTGTGCTAATAATTCAAACTAATGTCAACATTAATATGAAACCGTTGACGGTCAGTAATAATAAACAGGGTAAAGCAAAATAGGCTATGCTCCAGCCTCTTCCGCCTCGGGAAGAGGCCAAATAAGATGGCAAACCAGATTAACTTCGAAGACTTTGGTTATCCCGGCAATAGCAAACACAGCGCATTTGAAAACTTTGGTCTAATCACCGTATAACAGAGTTGAACGGATTGAAACTAATGCTATAGCAACGCTTTTGGATTACTATAGTCCCTGGCCATTGCCAGATGGCAGGGACTAATAACATCGAAACTTCTTGTCTAATTTATTTTTTATTACAAGATCATTATTATTACATTATAATTTAAAATAAATAATTAATAATAATTTATACAATATTTATAAAGGGATTTTATTTTAAACGTGAGTTAAATATTTATCTGAAAATTTAAATCATAGTTTTCATATTGTTCAAGGTCTTGTGATTAATATATTGTGAATATTTTTATATGTATAATAATTATAAAATGAAAACAACATATAAAACATCATTAATATCAAAAACTTCAAAAATATAAAAATTAGTATTAAGATGCAAATTAATTAATGTAATATATATATATATATATATATATATATGAGGTAAATGGATCTTTTCATTACTCAAAAAGAGTTGCATATAGTTTGGATTTCCCAAAGAGAACTAAAATCTAGGAGATTCTTAAGACTAGCAAGTTACCTATCAGTGATAGGCAATCATAAACTAACTATGGCAATCATGACTACATAAAAAAAAATTCCTTGAAGTTTCAAGATTTCAAGTGGGGAAACGCCTCTAGCATTGGCATAATTTTCCCTTAATTGACTAATTGTTCACTGTCTTCTTAGATCAATGTCGTATTGCTCTTGCAACCTCGTTTTTTGGCTTCTTTGACCTACCTGGAGACCACCTTCAAATCCTTCATGTGAACCCCAAGGCTCAACTGTGAAGAACTCAAACCTAGTTGGTCTTTTTCCTTGCTTCAAAGATAAGCATTGTACAAAATCCTAACCTGATGAGTTGGTATGTCCTTCAAATCTTTTCCATGTCATTCTTCTAGAAGGTCAATCAATCGTGGATCATCCAAATCCATATCTTATGGTAGGGTGTTTGCTTCAGCTTCTTCCGATATGAAGCTGACCATTCCCTGTGGTAATGGATTTTCCTGGCGCTCTTCAAGAGACTTTTGCATGGGCTCTATAAGATTCAATAAGGGTTTATGAGATTTCCTTCTATTAATTGCATACTTGATTGAATGTTATCTTGCTTTCGAGACTCCTTCAGAAAGGAGAGAGACTCAGACCTATTTCCAAATCTATGGATCTAGTCAAGATTTGAGGTACCTTGAGGACTCAAATTTCTTCTACTTTGGAGCATTTCTCCCAAATCATCTTGCTCTATTTGAGAACGGTGTTTTTCAGGCGATTCCTTGGTATTCATCAAACAATCCCTAATAAGATGCTTGTATTCATGACATTGTCTGCATCTAAAGGGGACATGTTCATAATCTATAGACTTCTTCCAAACACTAACTTGATAATAAATATCTATGGAGGGTGGAAGAGACTAAGAGATATTCATAAAAACACAAATCTGAGCATATGATGTGTACCTCCCTCTCTTAGTAGCCTCTGATACTTTAACAAAGTTGTCGATAGTATTACTAATGCTTTCAAGGGTTTCCTCCTCCCAATATTCCTTAGGAAGAAAAAAGAGTTGTACCCACACCGAGGAAGCAAGGAAGTCTTCCTTCTCCAAATTAAACTGCTCCTTCCAAAATCCCATGAAAAGCCTTGCATTTCTAAAAAAATACAGCCCTCCTTCAAAAATCTTTAATCTATCTTACAAGCAGGAGAAAATGACTAAATAATCATTTTGCCCCTAGCTCCAATTCTATTTGACCATGGAGGTTCCATGTATTTCAGATCCACCCAATCAGAGACTTTCCAAAGGGCCATAATCCAATGAATTTGTAGATTAGAGTGTGATGCTGCATATACTAGATAATTTTTCCAATCTTTCTATATTTAACCTCATATTTTAGATCTTACGCTACTTTTAGCAGACAACACCCTGGAATTCTAGCTTGTCGAGATGCACCCAGTGGAGTTTTTGCTATGAAACCATAAACCCCACTTCGCCCAGCTGCTCTACTATGAAAAGGATGTTAAAGATGAGGAGATTGAAGGGGAATACCAATAGATCCAAAATTGTTGTGAACTCTTGAAATAATGTGGCTAAAGGAAGGGGCACAGCCCCTTATCTCAGAGCTAAGCATGGATGGCTCATTTTACACTTTGCAATGTCAAGGTTTCTTGTACATTGTCGTCCAATCTTGATCCTATAAGAGGAAGCTCTGATCCCCTCCTTTAGCTAGATTGTTTCAAAAATTCATAATGTTTTTGGATATATTGGTATTTTTATTCAATCTCATCTTTGACATCCTTTTTCATAGAGCAAGTGGGAAAAATGGGGTTTTTGGTTCCACAACGAAACCTCCATTGGCAAGCTAGAAATCCAGGGCATTGTCTACCAAAAGCGATGCAAGATCCAAAATATGAAGTTAAATCTAGCAAGATTGAAGAATATATCCAATATACACAAGATCACACTTTGATCTGCAAATTCATTGGAGTATGGCCTTCTAAAAAGTCTTTAATTGGGTGGATCTAAAACAATGGAACCTGCATGGTCAAACAGAATTGAATACATGGGCAGAAACATAGTTTAAAGACTCTGACTCCGACTCCGACTCGGCCGAGGATCGACTCCGACTCCGAAACGGTAATGACTCGGTTGGCTCGATTTCAATGACTCGGTCGTTGTAAAAAATACATTGAATATTTACTTTTTTATAAAAAAACATAATTTTAAGATTTTAAACATAATTTTAAAGATTTTCATTCATGTTTCCAAACACACAGCATTATAATATAGATGGAAGACAACATATGATCAAAGTAGGCTCATGAACCAATCCATTATATCAAAATGGTACCCAATGGCAATACATAGTCAACTGTCATACATGATCAAAGACTCAAAACAAAAAACACATAACCAAGGAGGCTAGAAATGGCCTCTACAACAAAAGTAAATTGTGACGGTGACCAGACTCCAGTACTAGTACTACAGTACTACTGACTAGTAGCTACTGTCAGAGGAGCCAAGATCATGTCGATCAATCTCTGGATCATCATCATCAGAGTCAGACAGGGGGCCCCATGGCTCCTCATCATCATCATCTCCAACTGCAACTGTAGAAGTGGTACCACTAGCAGGTTGTGCAACTGCAGCAGATGCAAGCTGAGATAGAGTAGATATGCGACTACGCTTCTGTCGTGGCTGAGCAGAGGAAGCACCTACAACTGGAGTCCTTGCTGGCTGTGAGACTGAGGCTGGTGGATTGGGATCTGCATTCAACTGAACAGGCTGAAGTTGAACAACATGTTCAAGTTCAACTGATGTCTCCATATCTAAATCTACATCAAGATCCTCATCAGGATCAAACTCTGCTGGACGACTCTCCACTACCCAATCTGATGTTGGATCAATGTCTTCCAACACAATGGGATCTGAATCAGGTCTTTTGTTTAGCAAATGGTTTCGTCTAAGCCGAAGGTTGTATTGGACATAAACTAGATCATTTAACCGTTTTTGATCCAAACGGTTTCTCCTCTTTGTGTGAATCCTCTCAAAGACAAACCAATTGCGCTCACACCCAGATGCACTGCAAGTTTGACTCAAAATACGAATTGCAAACCTTTGCAATTCAGGACAATGGCCACCAAAGGCCTCCCACCATTGTGCTGCAAAAAACATAGGAGTGTAATGAGTTAGCTCAACAAAATTACAAATTATATCTAACTTTCAAATGATAAACGATTTAACAAACTTTTAAAAAAAAAGTAAAACTATTAAGAATTTGAAGATTGAAATTTTTGTTTACCTGTCTCATCTGCTTCTCTTGCAATCTTTGCTAGGTTCTTCCCAAAGGTACCTGCTGCATTGCTGAAGATATTGGCTTGTCGGTGTATCTCCAGCTGATCAACTCCAATGGGATCATGCGTTCAATGCAATCAACCAGTCCATCTATAACCTCCCCCCTCAAAGCTCCTGACTCCTTAGCTTTATAATGATACCGTGGTTCAAAAATACCCAACTGCATGTATAGGGCGATGGAGTTGATTGTCCATCTTTCATCAATGATTGCCCAAATGGGTCCATACTTTGCCACTCTATCCTTGTATACCATCTTTATTTGCTCCTTTGCTTGATCCATAGCCTCATAAATGAAGCCCATAGCCAACCTTTCCCCATCCACCAACCGCAACACCTTAACTAGTGGCTCAGCAAGCTTCACAATCTTTGCTGCCTTTCTCCAAAAAGTTTCTTCATGGACTTTCCTTTTCAATTCTTTGCCTTCTGGTTTGTTAGACCAATTGCTTTGATTCCATTCATCACTGGAAAACATCTATTGCAAGTTTCTATGTTGGGAAAGCATAGATTGCAATGTCAAAAAATGTGTAGCAAATCTAGTGATGGCAGGCCTAATAATATCCTTGCCCCGAGTGTGTTTCCTCATGAGGCTCAAAACCAATGTATGATTGTAGATAAATTTTGTTATGCTTTTGGCATGATCTATAGTGTTTTTGACCCAATCTAATTTTTCAATATTCTCAAGCATGAGGTCTATGCAATGTGCAGCGCATGGGGTCCAAAAGATGGTCTTGTGTTTTTCCTCTAACAGTTTACTAGCAAGAACACAGTTAGAGGCATTATCTGTGATGATTTGAACAACATTAGCCACCCCCACCTCCTCAACAACCTAATCCAATAGTTGAAACAACAAGTGGCCATATTTTACCTTATCAGATGCATCAACTGATTTTAAAAACATGGTTCCCTATGGGCAGAAGACAAGAAAGTTTATGATGGTACGGTTTCTTTGATCAGTCCATCCATCTGACATGATGGTACACCCTGTTCTTGCCCATGAGTCCCTGAACTCTTGCAAATACTCATTAATGGATTGAATTTCTTTCTGCAAACGAAACCCCCTTAGCTCATGCATAGTAGGGCCTTTGAAGCCTTTTCCAGCAGCATGTATGGCATCAAACATAGGCTCATAATATGGTGAACGAGCAGCATTAAAGGGGATATCAGCATCATACCACCATATAGTTATGTACTCACAAGTAGTCTCCCTCAATTCTTTCTTCCAATGGTCATCTAAAGTGGGCTGCATTTGAGTTTTACTAACTTCAGGACCATGTGCATCTGATGGAGAGGAGGGAGTGAAATAACTTTTGATAGTCACATCACCCTTTTTCATTCTACCCTTTCCCTTATCTTGAACAGAACCAAAAGAGGGAGGAACATATCGGAAAGGGTTGGATGTATCAGTTTGAGGGATAGAGGAAGAACCCTCAAAATCATAATGGGGGTTGGCAGCCATCATTTTTTGTATCTCCCTCTTCCTCCCAATTTCAGCCTGTATGTCTCTTTGCCTAGCCTTATCTTCTTTAAATTTCTCAAAGTTGGCCAACAAATTCTTCCTAATCTCCCCAATTTCTGGTGAGGTACATGGGGTAATTTGGCCTCTAATCCCTGCCAAGTGTTGTTTCAACCTATTAATGCCCCCAGGACCTTCCTTAATTTTCCTATGGCAAAATTTGCATTGCATTTGACTATCAACCATTTCAACATACTCCCAAGCAGGATCTCTTGCTCTAGGTGCCATTTTTTGACTAAGAAATGAAAGCAAACAATCTGAAAATGGAAAAAAAAAAAAAAAAAACCTTGATTCAATGTTCATTTATTTGAAAAAAAACACTCTCTAAGATTTCTAGATATGCACCTAAAATTTACTAAGCAAAAATAGATTTATAGAGGTGAAAAAAAATACCTCCAGGCACAAACTGCCTCCTCAAGCTTGCTCCAAGAATCAGCTCCTCAATGCTGCTCCAAATGGCTGCCCAAGAAGCTCCTCACTCCAGCTACAATGCTCCTCCAAGACTCCTCACTGCTGCTCCAAAACAAGCTCAAGAACTGCTCACTAACTCTCAAAGAAGACTCTCACTCAAATGCATAAGATTGTTGTGAGTGAATGAGAGCACTTGGGTGTGTTAAATAGGGTTTGGGGGGGAAATGGACCCCAAAAATCATTTAGCAAATTCATATAACTACTTGACATCCAAACCAATCAAAAAACACCAAAAAAATCCATTAAAAAAATAATAAAACGTTGTTTACGTGTGCCTGGGCCGTTTGTTTGTGACTCGGCCGAGTCATAACGGAAACGGCCGAGTTGGCCGAGTCACCCATGACTCGGCCGAGTCATTGAATGACTCGACTGATTCATTCAATGACTCGACCGAGTCATGGGTGACTCAGCCAACTAAACCGTTTCAAGGGCCAGGTCATCATTTTTGCTATTGACTCGGATCAACCAGGCCATTTCGGTTTCGAAACGGCCGTTTCTTAAAACAATGGGCAGAAAGATTCTTCACAGTGATTTTCTCTAATTTGGAAGACAAATCAAGAGGTTTTGGAGGGTCGTAATTTTTTAACAATGTAAAGTTCTTCATGCAATTTTGGAATGAGCAATATAATCTAGAGAAAGAAGACTTACTTTCTACCCTAATGTGGGTACAATTCTTCTCTTACCAAGGAGTATTGGGAGGAGAAAACCCTTGAGGTTATCGATAACTTTGTCAAAATATCAAAGGCTACTAAGAGAGGGAGGTACACATCGTATACTTGGACCTACGTTTATATGAATATCTTCCATCCTCTTCCAACCTCCATAGACATTTATTATTAGGATAGTGCTTGGAAGCAATCCCTAGATTATGAGCATGTTCGTTTTAGATGCAAACATTGGCATGGATAAGAGTGTCTTATTAGGGATTGTCCAATGAATACCAAGGAATTGTCTAAAGAACACCCTTCTCAAAAAGAGCAAAAATGATTTGGGAAAATTTCATAAAGAAAAAGAAAATTGAGTCATCAAGGTACCTCACAATCCTTACCAAATCCCTACATTTAGGAATAGGTTCAAGCCTCTCTCCTCTCTAAAGGTGTCTCCAGAGTAAGACAACGGTGAATCAAGCATGCAATCAACAGAAGGAAAATCCCATAAACCCCCACTAAATCCTACAAAACCCATGCAAAAGTCTCTTAAATAGCACCAATAAAATCCATTACCACAGAAAATGGCTAGCTCCCTATCAAAAGAAGTTGAAGCAAAAGCCCTACCAAAAGAAACATGATCTGGATTATCCATGATCAACTTCCCTTTGTAGAAGAATGGCATGAAAAATATATGAAAAACTTACCAACTCATCAAGCTAAGATTTTGTACAATGTTTATCCTTGAAGCAAGGAAAAAGACCAACTAAGCTTGAATTCTTCACAATCTAGTTTTAGGGTTCACATGAATGATTTCAAAGTGGTCTTCACACAAGACAAAGAATCCAAAAAGTGAGGCCACGAGCAATAAGGCATTGATCCAAGAATCCAATGAACAATCTATCAACTCAAAGAAAATCATGTCAATGTAAAAGGCATTTCCCTCCTTGAAATCTTGAATCTTTAAAAAGTTTTCTATGTAATCATGATTGTAGTTAATTTTTCGTTGTTTTTTATTAGCAAACCACTTACTAGTCTCAAAAAACAACAAATATTTTTTTCAAAAACAACATGGCAATCTCAAAAAAACACTCCTAATATTTATTTATTTTTTCAAAAATCCTAACTATATATAATTATTTTTAATTAATAAAAAAACTTATTTACCAAAAAAAGTTTTATATATATATAATTTGTAAGCAACATGAAAATATCAAAAAAAACTACTAATATTTTTTTTTTTTTTTCAAAAATCCTAACCATATATAATTATTTTTAATTAATAAAATAAATATTTACATATATATATATATATATATATTAAACAGCATGACAGTCTCAAAAAAATCATATTCATGGATTTTTTTTAGAAATCTTAATTATATATATAATTATTTTTAATTAATAAAAAACGTTATTTACCAAAAAAAATTTTATATATATATAATTTGTAAGCAACATGAAAATATAAAAAAAAACTACTAATATTTATTTTTTTTTTCAAAAATCCTAACCATATATAATTATTTTTAATTAATAAAATAAATATTTACAAATATATATATATAATATATATATATTAAACAGCATGACAGTCTCAAAAAAATCATATTCATGGATTTTTTTTAGAAATCTTAATTATATATATAATTATTTTTAATTAATAAAAAATTATTTACTTAAATAAATATATATATAATATCTACTACTTGCTTTATGTTTTTTGCTTTGCCACATTTAATATTATACTACATAGATGTAAACACAAATACAACCTCAATCATATTTTGTGATCATAAATGTAAACATTATGTGGATTTATTTATTTCAATAAATTTGTATTTATTGATTAAAATTATTTATATATAACATTTTTTTTACAAGGAGACAAGTGGTGATAGGTTACGAAAACGGCGGCGAGCTCTGAAGACTGCAATGGCGATTTGAATCAAAACTTCCCGCGCCCGCCGTTTGGCCCTGCTCCAGGCCCCCGCCTGGCAGGCCTGCTGCTATCTGCGCCCCCCTCGGCCCCTTTCAGACTTCCTCCGTCCCTCGGGCCTCCTGCCCGGCCCCAGCGCTGGGGTCCTCCCCTCCTGTCTCGTTTCTTTATCTGAAGCGCCTGCACTCTGGCTTCTCAACGCCTTAATGGCTGGGTCTGATCCCCCCCCACCAGATCTGGAAGACTATGAAAAACTGTTTGCATCTCTTATCCCTGAGAATGCTTCAACAAGAATCTGTCCATCTGCGACAAAGTTCGTCAAAAAATTGGATGAAATCCCTGAAGTTTCTCTCCCTCCTACCCTCCCGAGGAAGGCAGCTATCGCCTTATAGCTGAAAGAGGCCTTGTTGGCCAGTTCACTGGCCTTTGGCCCTCACCCAGATCAGTCCAAAAATGGGTAGAACGCAACTGGAACGCGATGATACAAGGAAAAATAGCTATCAGATTCTGTGGAAGGGGCTTCTACACCTTCCTATTCGAATCAAAAGAGGATAGGAACCTCATCTTCAGAAATGACCCTTATTTCATGGACTCAGGAGGCCTCTATCTGAACAGATGGTCTCCAGACTTCGATCCGGAAATGGACATCCCAAACGCAGTCCCGGTTTGGGTTCACTGCTAGGGAGATGAATCTGTAAAGGCTATTGGGAACGCAGTCAGCAAATACATTGATAGATCTGAGCCAAAGGAGAACATGCATGCGTGTGCAAGGATATGCGTCGAAGTCGACCTTGGGAAAGGCCTGCCAGAAGCCATCAAGATCAAGGTAGATCAATGGACACACATCCAACAACTAGACTACGAGCAGTTGCCCTTCAAATGCAAGGTATGTCATGAATATGGACACTTCACAAATAGATGTAGCAAGTCAAAATTAAATGAGTCTAATGGTAATGCAGAAACCTCTGAAGGTCCTTGGGAACAAGTTAAAAAGATAAAATCCACCCCCTCCCAAGGACCAAGCTTCAAGCCCCTACGGAAATCCCCTCCCCTCCTCCTCCTCCCCCCTCCAGTTCAATACCCCCCTTCCCCTCTTCCTCTAACCCCTTTGAATCCCTATCAGTTGAAGATCCCATATCCCCCCCCCCCCCCCCGAGACACTGCCCTCGCAGTCATCCCCTCCCCCTCGAAACCCCCGCCCTCACCCCCCCCAACCATTGAGCGAATACTCACTCGAAATAAATTGAAAGAAGCGGGCCTCTCCTCTGACCCTCCGAGAAAAGCAGGCAGGAAGTCAAACAAAGAAATCAGAGATGAAACAGCAGCGAAAGAAATGGCCACCGGAACCCAGCAACCCATGGACACATATCTAGATAAACAAAAAAGAAGTGGAGAAAAACTAAAGGAGAGGAGCATGCACCAACTAAAAATTGGAAAATGATGATAGTGGTCTCTTGGAATTGCAGGGGGTTGGGCTCCTCCTTAAAAGCAAACGCAGTCCGGGATATAATTAATAAGGAGCAACCAGACCTTCTCCTCATCCAGGAGACCAAAATTTCTGAGCACGATTTCCAAAAGCATATCAAAAGATACAAAAACTTCTCAGGTACATCAATAGGAGCAGCAGGTGCATCAGGAGGTATAGGAACTCTATGGAATAAGAACAAATGGGACCCCATCAATCTAAACTCTTGTAATTGGTGGGTAAGATCAGATCTCAAAAACAAAACTTCAAAAGAAATCTACACTATATATAACATCTATGCTCTGAATCACTACAGGGATAAAGCTCTCCGTTGGGACTCTTTAACCACAGATTTACAGTCCGCTCAAGACAGGAACATTTTACTGGGAGGAGATCTAAATCTAATAAGAAATGCCGAGGAAAAACTAGGTGGGAACTTCCACGCAGACCCTTCAAGAGATTCGTTGGAATCAATAATCCAGAACCAGAATCTGATAGACATTCCTCCTTACAACGAGAAATTTACGTGGAGCAACAAAAGAATCGGCATCCACAACATCAAGGAGAGATTAGACACAATCCTTGTTCATGAAAGAATTGTTGCAGGCTTTTCCTCTATCAAATCTAAAATTATTCAAGCCTCGGCCTCAGACCATAAATCAGTGGTCATGATGCTGACAAGGGAAGAAATCTGGGGCCCCTCCCCTTTAAATACAACAAAATCTGGGATGCTAAAGAAGACTTCCGCAACCTCATTCAAGTTCAATGGGCTAAGGAAGTCATTGGCTCACCTCATTACATCTGGGAAACCAAGCTAGAGTCTCTAAGAATAGCCATAAAGAAGTGGGCAAGAGAAAACGCAGCTATGGAAAATAAAAATAAAAAAATCTTCACAAGCAGTTGGAGCAGTGGAACCAGGAAAAAGAGAATACACAATACACAAAGGAGGACCAAATACAAGAAAATGAAATGTACAGGGAACTTTATAGACAAAACAGAGTGGAGGAGGAAGAACAAAGGCAGAAATCAAGGTGTTTATGGCTAAAGGCTAGAGACAAAAACACCCAATGTTTTAAGACTCCAACTCCGACTCCGACTCGGCCGAGGATCGACTCCGACTCCGACTCGGCCGAGGATCGACTCCGACTCCGACTCGGCCGAGGATCGACTCCGACTCCGACTCTGAAACGGAAATGACTCGGCCGGCTCGATTTCAATGACTCGGTCGTTGTAAAAAATACATTAAATATTTATTTATTTTATAAAAAAACATAATTTTAAATATTTTAAACATAATTTTAAAGATTTTCATTCATGTTTCCAAACACACAGCATTATAATATAGATGGAAGACAACATATGATCAAAGTAGTCTCATGAACCAATCCATTATATCAAAATGGTACCCAATGGCAATACATAGTCAACTGTAGTCTGTCATACATGATCAAAGACTCAAAACAAAATACAAATAACCAAGGAGGCTAGAAATGGCCTCTACAACAAAAGTAAACTATGATGGTGACCAGACTCCAATACTAGTACTACTGGCTAGTAGCTATTGCCAGAGGAGCCAAGATCATCTCGACCAATCTCTGGATCATCATCATCAGAGTCAGACAAGGGGCCCCATGGCTCCTCCTCATCATCATCGTCTCCAACTGCAACTGTAGAAGTGGTTCCAGTACAATAGCAGGCTGTGCAGCAGGTGCAAGCTGAGATAGAGTAGATATGCAGTTGTGCTTCTGTCGTGGCTGAGCAGAGGAAGCACCTACAACTGGAGTCCTACTCCTTGCTGGCTGTGAGACTGAGGCTGGTGGATTGGGATCTGCATTCAACTGAACAGGTTGAAGTGGATGTTCAACTTCAAGTTCATCAAGATCCTCATCAGGATCAAACTGGTGGACGACTCTCCACTACCCAATCTGATGTTGGATCAATGTCTTGCAACACAATAGGATCTGAATCAGGTCTTTTGTTCAGCAATTGGTTTCGTCTGAGCCGAAGGTTGTATTGGACAAAAACTAGATCATTCAACCATTTTTGATCCAAACGGTTTCTCTTCTTTGTGTGAATCCTCTCAAAGACAGACCAATTGCGCTCACACCCAGATGCACTGCAAGTTTGACTCAAAATACGAATTGCAAACCTTTGCAATTGAGGGCACTGGCCACCAAAGGCCTCCCACCATTGTGCTGCAAAAAACATAGAAGTGTAATGAATTATGAGTTAGATGAAGGCTGAAGCTCAACAAAATTACAAATTATATCTAACTTTCAAATTATAAATGATTTAACAAACTTTAATAAAAAAAGTAAAACTGTAAAACCATTAAGAAATTGAAAATTGAAATTTTTTGTTTACCTGGCTCATCTGCTTCTCTTGCAATCTTTGCTAGGTTCTTCCCAAAGGTACCTGTTGCATTGCTGAAGGATGTGACCTGTTGATGTATCTCCAGCTGATCAGACTCCGATGGGATCATGCGTTCAATGCAATCAACCAGTCCATCTCTGACCTCTCCCCTCAAAGCTCCTGACTCCTTAGCTTTATAATGATACCGTGGGTTCAAAAAATACCCAGCTGCATGTATAGGGCGATGGAGTTGATTGTTCCATATTTCATCAATGATTGCCCAAATGGGCCCATACTTTGCCATCTCTATCCTTGTATGCTGTCTTTATTTTCTCCTTTGCTTGATCCATAGCCTCATAAATGAAGCCCATAGCCAACCTTTCCCCATCCACCAACCGCAACACCTTAACCAGTGGCTCAGCAAGCTTCACAATCTCTGCTGCCTTTCTCCAAAAAGTTTCTTCATGGACTTTCCTTTTCAATTCTTTTCCTTCTGGTTTGTTAGACCAATTGCTTTGATTCCATTCATCACTGGAAAACATCTTTTGCAAGTTTCTATGTTGGGAAAGCATAGATTGCAATGTCAAAAAATGTGTAGCAAATCTAGTGATGGCAGGCCTAATAATATCCTTGCCTCCAGTGTGTTTCCTCATGAGACTCAAAACCAGTGTATGATTGTAGATAAATTTTTTTATGCTTTTGGCATTATCTACAGTGTTTCTGACCCAATCTAATTTTCCAATATCCTCAAGCATGAGGTCTATGCAATGTGTAGCGCATGGGGTCCAAAAGATGGTCTTGTGTTTTTCCTCTAACAGTTTACCAGCAAGAACATAGTTAGAGGCATTGTCTGTGATGATTTGAACAACATTAGCCACCCCCACTTCCTCAATAACCTCATCCAATAGCTGAAACAACAAGTGGCCATCTTTTACCTTATCAGATGCATCAACTGATTTTAAAAACATGGTTCCTTGTGGGCAGAAGACAAGAAAGTTTATGATGGTACGGTTTCTTTGATCAGTCCATCCATCTGACATGATGGTACACCCTTTTCTTGCCCATGAGTCCCTGAACTCTTGCAAATACTCATTAATGGATTGAATTTCTTTCTGCAAACGAAACCCCCTTAGCTCTTGCATAGTAGGGCCTTTGAAGCCTTTTCCAGCAAGCATGTATGGCATCAAACATAGGCTCATAATATGGTGAACGAGCAGCATTAATGGGGATATCAGCATCATACCACCATCTAGCTATGTAGTCACAAGCAGTCTCCCTCACTTCTTTCTTCCAATGGTCATCTAAAGTGGGCTGAATTTGACCTTTACTAACTTCAGGACCATGTGCATCTGATGGAGAGGAGGGAGTGAAATAACTTTTGATAGTCACATCACCCTTTGTCAAATTCATTCTACCCTTTCCCTTATCTTGAACAGAACCAAAAGAGGGAGGAACATAATGGAAAGGATTGGATACCTCAGTTTGAGGGATAGAGGAAGAACCCTCAAAATCATAGTGGGGGTTGGTAGCCATCATTTTTTGTATCTCCCTCTTCCTCCCAATTTCAGCCTGTATCTCTTTTTGCCTAGCCTTATCTGCTTTAAATTTCTCAAAGCTGGCCAACAAATTCTTTCTAATCTCCCCAATTTCATCAGAGGTACATGCGGTAATTTGGCCTCTAATCCCTGCCAAGTGTTGTTTCAGCCTATTAATGCCCCCAGGACCTTCCTTAATTTTCCTATGGCAAAATTTGCAATGCATCTGACTATCAACCATTTCAACATATGCCCAAGTAGGATCTTTTGCTCTAGGTGCCATTTTTTGACTAGGAAAACAATCTGAAAATGAAAAAAAAAAAAAAAAAAAATTGATTCAATGTTCATTTATTTGACAAAAAACACTCTCTAAGCTTTCTTGATATGCACCTAAAATTTACTAAGCAAAAACAGATTTATAGAGGTGGAAAAAAATGCCTCCAGGCACAAACTGCCTCCTCAGCTTGCTCCAAGAATCAGCTCCTCAATGCTGCTCCAAATGGCTGCCCAAGAAGCTCCTCACTCCAGCTACAATGCTCCTCCAAGACTCCTCACTGCTGCTCCAAAACAAGCTCAAGAACTGCTCACTAATTCTCAAAGAAGACTCTCACTCAAATGCATAAGACTGCTGTGAGTGAATGAGAGCATTTGGCTGTCTTAAATAGGGTTTGGGGGGGGAAATGGACCCCAAAAGCATTTAACAAATTACTATTACCCTTTAGAATCCATAAACTGCATTTAACTTTGTAAAAAATTACAAAAAAAGTGAAATTTTTTTAACTGTTACGCTGCCCAGCCGTCCCTACATTGACTCAGCCGAGTCATAACGGACCCGGCCAGGTTGACCGAGTCACATATGACTCGGCCGAGTCATATGTGACTCGGTCAACCGAACCGGGTAGCTCACCGTTTCATTGCCCATGCCATCGACTCAGTTCGACTCGGCCGAGTCGAAGTCGATTCGACCATTTTGTAAAACAATGAAAACACCTCCTTCTTCCACAACAACGTAGAGCTCAGACGTGCTGGTAACCAAATCGACAAAATAGTGGTAGAAGGGAAAGAGATCAACGAGCAAGAAGCAATCAAAGAGGCAGCACTCAGGCATTTCCAATCTTTATTAACAGCACTCCCCCAGTCTTCGGACAGCACGGAATTCCTCAGACCAATTGAGGGCAAAATTTCAAATATGCAAAACAACGAATTAGACAAGGACGTTTCAGAGGAGGAAATCAGGATGGCAACCTTCAGCATGCAACCAGACAAGGCCCCGGGCCCAGACGGTTTCACTGTCGCCTTCTTCAGAAATCACTGGGACACAATAAAAAAAGACTATGTAAGGATGGTAAAAAATGTTTTCAAAAACTGCAAGATGGGGGAAAATACTAAATCCTCACACCTCACCCTGATTCCCAAGGACATTAATCCCCTCTCCTTCGATCGGTTGAGGCCCATCTCCCTATGCAATGTCTCTTACAAGATAGTCACTAAAATTCTAGCCAACAGGCTTAAAAGGCTCCTCCCTACCCTCATTTCTGAGAATCAAGGGGGATTTGTACCTCATAGACAAATCACGGATAACGTCATTTTGATTCAAGAGGCAATACACAGCAGTATCAACAAGAAAGAAAGAGGTATGATCATCAAATTAGACATGGCAAATGCATTTGACAGGGTGGACCATCACTTCCTGACAGAAGTCCTTAGAAAATTCAGGATCTCCAACAAATTCATAAGCATTATTATGGAATGCATC
Organism: Pinus tabuliformis; assembly: GCA_031772625.1. NCBI lineage: Eukaryota > Viridiplantae > Streptophyta > Pinopsida > Pinales > Pinaceae > Pinus > Pinus tabuliformis. The sequence continues at coordinate 416,645,664 of CM062812.1, read as the reverse complement.
TCTAACCCCTGGACTGCTCCCCTGGTCAATGGTAGACCGAGCAGCTATTTCAAAAGCACTAGGGGACTGAGGCAAGGCTGCCCTCTCTCCCCTTTTTTATACATCATAATGGCAGAAACCTTGAGCATCCACCTAGAGAAACTTCACAAGCAAAAGGAGATCACCGGGATCAGTATAGAAAGAGGGATTAAAGAAATCAATCATTCGCTTTTTGCGGATGACACCTTACTAATCGGGGGAGCCTCAAGTCTGATGGCAAAAAGATTCAAGAAAATTTTGGATGCCTTCCTAGCAGCTTTAGGGGGAAACCTAAACAATAAAAAATGTAAGATATACACTTGGAACACCTCTCTCCAAATCATGCAAAGAATTTCCTTGATCTTGGACATTCCAGTGCAAAGGAACTGGAGCCACTTTTCCTATTTGGGCCTGCCCTTAGCAAAAGACACAGTCAAGTCCGAAATTTGGGTAAAGCACATAGAAAAAATTAGGGGACTCCTTCAAAGCTGGGGGCTATCTTGGCTAAATTTGGCTGGCAGAACTACCCTCATCAAGGCCATTCTCTCCGCTCTTCCCATCTACCAATATGTAGTAACCTTAGCCCTCGCCAGTACCCATAAGCACATTGAACTAATTATGAGAAGCTTCCTCTGGCAGGGAGGAAAGCAAGACTAAAAAAAACTCAGCCTTGTCAGATGGGACCAAGTTATTCTCCCTTTCAAAAATGGAGGCCTAGCCATTAAAATCCCGAGCCTCTCCAACAGAACCATGGGTTTCAAACTGATCTGGAGAATGCTAATAGGAAAAGGTTCCTGGTGGGTGGAAGCTATGAAAAGAAAGTACCTCAATGGTCCGAACTCTAATATTCTCTCTGAAACAATCACTGAGAAATCATGCACTCCTGTTTGGAAGCTCATCAAAAAAGTTCTCCCTCAATTCAAAAACCACATTTCAAAAGTGCCTGGCAGTGGTAAGGAAACAAATCTTTGGTCTGATAGAATCATGGGAGCAAATCTAAGAAACCTTATTCAGAACTCCAGACCCCTGCAAACCTGGATGGACGCAAAAAATCTGACCTCTCTATTTGATATTTCCATATGGGATCACAACAGTTGGCATGATTGGAAGGACCTCCCTATCCCAAATGCTCTCAAGGACCTGTGGACCGATATTAAAACCTCTCTCTCAGGTTCTGCCCACAAACAAAGTGATCGACAACAGGTATATTTGGGACCCCAGTAGAGGAAACTTTACTATTAAAGAGGGATATAAACTTCTTCAGGCAAATCCTACAACAGGCAAATGGAACCTATATGCAGCAGTGTGGAAATCAAAGTGTCTGCCAAAGATCAAATTCTTCAACTGGACACTCCTCAAGGGCAAGATACTCACAGCCGAGAATCTCAGGAAAAAAGGGATACTTGGCCCCTCAATCTGTTGCCACTGTCGTGCTGAGGAAGAAAGCAGTCATCACCTCTTCTTTGACTACCCCTTTGCTCAAAGTTGTTGGACTCAGCTCATCACTCCTCTGAAAATTAGAGAGACCTTTGACCAGCTTCCCTCTTTACAAAAAAATTGGGAGAAATGCTATCCATTCCCCAAGAAATCCAAGAGCTCCATCATCCGCCTGTGGAAATGCATCCCAGCAACTCTCTGCTGGTAAATCTGGCTCTCCCGAAACAACTATATCTTCAACAACCAGAAGCCAAATCCAGCTAGCATTTTGGAAAAAACAATGGCGCTCATATCCGAAACAATAAGTGCCAACACTGTTTTCCTCCCAGATAGATCCAGTTGGCACAAAGATGAGAAGCACTGGTTCAACAAATTCTGTCTCAGTTATGCCAAGTACAAGCAAACCCATCCCATAGCAGACAAGAGAGGTAATAACTGGAAGCTCAGAGGCACCAAGGAAGAAATAAGACAATGGATCCTTGATCAAAATCGAACCACTCTACATTTTTATGGGGCCTCTAAAAACAATCCGGGGAAAGCCGGGGCAGGGGGAATTATAAAGGATCGGCATGGCAAAGTTCTTCTAACCTACGAATGGGGTCTGGGACAAATTTCAAACAACATGGCCGAGGCCTACAGCCTCCTCCTAGGCACTACCATTCTGAAACGGTTGAGAATCCAGAATTCAATCATCCTGGGAGACTCAACTATCGTCATAGCAGCTATGGCTTCAGGGGGAGATTTCAAAAAAGCGGCCCTCAACAATCTAAAATCAAGAATTATGGACAACATCAGGCATTTGGGGGATGTAACATACAAGCACGTTCTAAGGGAAAACAACTTTGAAGCTGACTCATTTGCCACAAGGGCATCCAACAGGCCTATTGGACAAGCCAGAGAAAATGATAACACCTATGACAAGTCGATCCCGTAGCTGGTTCCATCACTATCCTAAATCTCTGAAATTCAGTCATCCCAGCAATCATAACATCCCTCCTGCTCGCTATTCTAAGCTTGTTAAGCTACCTCCAGCCCACATTCTCTCTTACACCGTGCTTCCCATCACCTTGAATAACGCAAACGGTATCTCGTTTGTCAATTCGAACAGGTACGGGACCAAGGATCCTCAGTTCTCCGGTGACACCTCCGAGCAGAAGGTAGGCCTCTGTCGCTTCATAATCCTCATCGACTGCAAAAAAAATTTAAAGTCTGACCTTAAGATCAGCCAAATCCCAGAGTATCTCTCGGCAGAACAGCTGGTTCAGCCTCTCACTCAGCATTATAAGAATCAAAGTTCTCCCCTCTCAACGCATCTCAGAATTCCAATCCCTCATTTGCATAAGAGCAAAGGATCGCCCCCCCTTAATCAGTCTTTGGACAGTATCAGAGGCCGCATTTCGTTCAGCTTAGTCGGAAGGCCGCTCTCAATCGATCTCAGGGGTAATTTTTGCAATTGTATCGTTCTGTTAATTTTTCCAGCTAACTGCTCTGTTTCCTTGTTTCAGCGCCATCTTCCTTCAGCTCCCTTCAGTACTCCGATTTCACCTGTCCCGCAGCTCATCTTTCATTCCACAGCCTCCCTCAACGCAGTTTCAGTTCTCTTCCCGATCTGCGCCCCCTTCTCCCCTTCATCCCTTCCCCTTTCCTTTTGCTCCACCTGTTCTTTCTCTTCGTTAATAGCTTCTAAAGCTCTCTCCATCCGAGTCTCAGAAATGGCCGAAATCCCAGAAAATCGTGACCCGGCAGTAAATCCTCTGGAGCGCGTTATTATAAACAGCGAATGTACCTTATGCAAAGCCCACTGCTTTATGATAGCAAGATTTGTTAACCTCTTTAACGAACTCAAGGAGGAATTCCATGCGGATAGAAATTCCAAAAGGAAAAAACTGGAGAAGCAAAAAGCAGAGATTGAAAGTCTCAAGGAGAAGTGCAACCACATGGAAGAAGCAATTGCTCATATCAGTTCAATAACCCAGAGCATGCAAGCGGAGACCTCGACAAAAGTAATGCAAAAAAAGAACCTCAGCTTGATGATTCTGTCAACCAGCAACAGTAATCTGTTTAATGTCTTGTAAATTTTGTTTATTAGCAGGCTTGTTTGTATGGCAATATAGCCGTTATCTTTTTCAAATTGTTTTTCTGAAGTCCACCATCAAGGATCAAGGGTCTGCGCACCCATTTTGGATCCTCCCTTCTCAGCTTCCCCTTCAATATGTAACAGGCTCTGCCTTTTGAAATTTTTATAATACACAAGTAACCGATCCCATTTAAAAAAAAAAACATTTTTTTTACAAGAGTAGGTATTTTTTTCAATTTTTTGTTTTTAATTTGTTTGTTATATATTATTTTTTAATTAAATAGATTTAATGATTAAAAATATAAGAAAAATATAGAATATATACATTTCTATAGATTTTAGTATTCAAGTAATCCCTGTATAATATATTTAAGATAGATTAAAATAATTTTTTTAATATTATCAAAATATGTGTTGAAATTAAATTAGTCCCTGCATGACCGATTTCAGATAAATTAAACTAATTCTTTTAATATTATCAAAATATCTGTTAAAATTAATATAAATCAAAATTTATCAGAAAAAATGATCTTTCATGAAAAAAATGGATTCCAAATCTGAAAATTCCATTTTTTATTATATTGATTCCACCAATGACTAGGGCATTATTTGTAAGTTTGGTAAGACTACATCTTTATCATGTTCAACTTCTCACCCCGATCGAGGATAGGACAAGATTTTTGAAACTAAGACTTCCGATTGGGTTAGACGGTAAGACTTCATTTCCACTGCCATTGCCAATTGAACTACCCCAAACAAACAAAGCTCATTAACCTTAACTAAAAAGCTAAAAAGTATACAAGTAACTTTATCTAAATGTGTGGATTAAAAATATGCCAATCAGCCATCCAAAGAAAAAGAAAGAATATTGTTGATCCAAAAATGTTGAAAAGGTATTAAATAAAAATAAATCCACAAAAACATAAATATCAAACAAACTTTCCTCCTTGATGATGGTTGCTGAAAATAAAACTCATCCTGATGATGGTTGCTGAAAATAAAACCCATCCAAAAAGGAAAATTTACAGAATCCAATACCTCTAATTCCCATAAAGATTTGGTTTCCTCCCCCAAATCTTGACCTCTCAAACTTTTAGATAATTACTCTAACTCTCAGCTGTTAAGAAAATATGGGATAATGTTTCTCTATCCCAAAACTCAAATCTGTTAAGAAAATATGGGATAATGTTTCTCTATCCCAAAGCTCAAAATTGCTCATAACACATAGCCAGTTATATAGATATACTTGCAAAAGCCAGTAACAGAAAAACTAATTTATTAAGAAATATATATCCATCTGTTTGGAATGAAAAAGTTTAAGTACATTCTACTATCTGGATAAGGTGGGATGATCTATGACCTAATTTATGTTGTGTCTAACCCAGTACCATCAAGCTATGTAATAAGTCGAGTGCATTGAACGTTGTGAAACTCAAGATTCTGTCATCCGCAGAGATAGCCAACCCATCCAAAATATGACATATCAAATCCGAGATTAAATGGTAGTGAGTATAACTGGCATGACTCCCCAGCATGACCCTGGGTGAGTACTGAACTTAATGCTCAGCAATTCCCATTAATAGACAGTTGGGTGGTCGATACTCCTCACACTTTCGAGCAATTATTATTTCCTTTATAGGATTTATTTACATTGCAAATAATATCAGTAGAGTTTTCTGAATATGCCAAGGCAGAGTAAAGCACAAGGAAGTCAACAAGAACTCACCCCTTCCCCGGGTTAACCAAAATTAGGGCTTTTCTTTCATTCCCACATAAACACTTCTGCTCCCTGAGCTGAGCAAGTGGCACATTTTTTTTCTACTCCTCCAGTTTCCAACATAGATACCTTCAAATTAGAAATTGAAATAAATAGCTCATGTTTGACATCATAATAGCCTTCTGAAGCCACGATTAAGGAAGTCCAAATTCCTCAAACCAGCTAAATCCAGCAATGTCGTTAAAAGTTGGGTAGCATATGTGTGGAAGTGATTAATGTTTTACAAGTGATGTGAGCCCATGGAAAGCTCTTTTCAAAACACACAAAGCTACTCTGCCTGTCATTCCTTCGGAACAAATTAATTTTGTGGCATGGTAATCCAAATGTAAATGGAATATGCATTCCATATAACTATATTTAACAGACCTAAAACACTGAGAAGTAATGAAACAAGACATGACCCTGAAAATAAGCTCTGCAAAAAATTGATTAAAAAATCATCAGGTTAGAGTAGCGAACTAACCCTCAATCGAGAATCACGGCGCTATGGATTTCCCTTCATGGAGTTTCGAAAGCCGGACCATATGTTGCAGGCAGCCCTAAAAAAGTGAGGCGTGGCCTGTACAAGCGCACTGGCTGAAACTCCGAGAACCAAGGTCTGGGCTATGTCGGGCTTAGTATCGACCTTCATTTCCAGCAAGGAGAGACGGGTGCTGATATAGTCGATCTTTGAAGAGATGCCCTGCTGAGAGGATTGGTCTCGTTCCGAGGAGCGTGCGCGGCTATACAAAAGATTTGAGATGACGTTCTGCAAGTCCTTGATGGCCTGGTGGGATGCCTCGGTGGGGTTCAAACCCTTAGCCTCGTACAGAGCTAACAGCTCCGCTGGGTCGGGCTTCTTGCTTTTTTTAGTAGTGGAAGTAGAAGCAGGAGCTGAATCAGAAGCAGAAACAGGGGATACTGGTAAGGAGGGGCGCAACGCATTCTTCGCCATGACTAAAACCCTAAACCCCAAATCTATTATCAAACCGCATCCAGAGGATGAGAACGATGAAGATGAGGGACGTTGCAATTAAATAGTTTGGTTTGAAATTGTACTCTCCCAATCAAATCTTTTAATTAAAACCTTTAGAAACTTCCCTATCGAAAAGTTGTTATTATTATTATTAAATAAGGATGTGATAATTTCTAAATAAATTCAGGAAGAGGTACAAGTATCTCACCAAATATATATTTCCAAAAAGAAGGCAAAAAGAAACATTGGGAAAGATAGTCCAAAATAAATCAAAGCTAGAGCTCAAGACGCTAATGGTTACATAAGGATAGAGGAAGAAGAAAATGCAAGTGCTCGTAGAGCACAGGAAATATAATACAAAGAAAGACGGGACAGGAAAACAAACTTTATTATTAGGGGAATAAAATATTATGGGAAGAATGAAAGTACTCTCAATTTGACAAGAGATTTTCTGAAAAACAAACTACATTGGAAATGGCAAATTTGTCAAGCAAGAAGGGTTGGGAGGATATGTGAAGAGAGACCTCGACCCATAAAATTCACCATGGCAAGCGTACAAGACAAACACCAGCTTTTGGGCAAAAATAAACTCTTGAAAGGCTCACACTTCTTCCTCGCTGAAGATCTAACCAAAAAACAACAAGAGGAGAGAAGGGATGAAGTGGAGAAAATTAGAACAGCAAGAAATGAAGGGAAAAGGGCATGGTTGTACAAGGGTAAAGTCGTTATTGCAGTGTTTGGGACTCCGGGCAAAACAAGGCAGCAAGCTGGCAGTAAAGAAAAAATGGAGAATTCAATAATAGGGACAAAAACAATAAGAGCAACATGGACGAAAAGGGGTGAAGACTCAAATTTGAGTCTTATGTGCCAAACTGCGTAGCAGTCAAATCCTACCCAGGTCTACCTAAGTTTAGTTTGTTGGAATTGTAGAGGTTACCCTTAGAGGAGGGGACCTCGGTTAGGGCCTATTGTGGAAGGTAGACACATAATTTGTCTCACAGAAACTCATGAGCAAGATGGTTGCAAAACTCCTGTGTTTGACGGTTATTTGAAGTTGGTAGTTTGGAACAAGGTAGCAGAAAATGGCAAAGGATATGGGGGAATACTAGCTTTAGTGAAAGAAAAAGAAGGTCGTCACATTCAATTAATTAAAGAAGATGCAAATAAACAATATTTATGGTTGAAAATATCAGAGAATGATAATCACATAATAATTGCAACATGCTATTTTTCCCCTCAAGTCTCAAAAACTTACAAAAATAAGGGGCTTGACAGCAAGGAGTCGTATGCAACTTTAAAACAAGATATTGTCCTGTACTCTCAGCAAGGAGAAGTTATTTTAGTGGGAGATTTCAATGCTAGAACATCAAATAATCAAGCCAGCATTCTCTGTTGCAAATAGGATAACAATACTATTTGGCTCGCTGAAAAGGTGAATCCCCAATGGGTGAGGTGTTCAGAAGATGACAACGTTGGCAATCATTTTGAAGAGGAGTTGCTTACACTGTGTGGGGTTTTCAACTTAATTATTTGCAATGGTCTAGATGGATGGAAAAGGTCTGGGAACTTCACTTGCAACGCATACAATGGGGCAAGTGTCGTTGACTGTGTGATGTGTTCACAAAGCTTGATAGAAAAGATAGATGTAGTATTGGAGAGCATATTTGGGACTTAGAATTAGACCATAACCCAATTTATATAAGGTTATCATGGTTAGAAGAAAGACAACGTAGGAGGAAAATCCAATGCTCTCGACAATCACTATTAAGGGGCAAAATTCTTCTAACACAAGAAAATTGTATTGTCTTCAAGACAATGTTAGAGAGATTAATTCGGAAGGAGAAAGCTAGTTTCAAAAGCTTCAACAGCCATGAGTTAACAAATATAATTCAATTGCACTTGAGAAGTGCAAAAGAGCAAAAAATATGAAATCAAAATCAAATTGTTTTCCTATAAATGCTTGGTTTGATGACGAATGCAAAATGGCAAGGAGAACCTTGAAAAGGGCAGGAAAGGAGAAGATGAATGTAAATTTATATAAGCAGATACTAAAAAGGAAAAAAGATGATTTCATGCAAACAAGGAGAGAAGAGTTAAGGTATTTAAGCAAAAATAATCCAAAGCTTTTTTGGTAGGAACTAACCAAGGAAGAAGCAAATTGAAAATAATATTACAGCCAATCAATGGTTTGAATATGCAAGACAACTCTATGAGCAAGAATCTGAGGCGGAGTCCCCCCTAGGATCAACACAAATTCAAATCTCTTCACATTACAGGAGGTGGAGAATGGAATTAAGAAGTTGAAAACAGGAAAGGAAAAGGACTTGGTTGAACTTCAAGGAGAGTATCTAAAATGGGGAATGAATGCTCTTGCACCGCACATCATGAAAATATTCAACAACATCATTCAGCAAGGATTCCCAAGAGACTGGACAACTAGCCTAGCAATACCCCTTTTAAAAGTGGAGACATTAATAATCCATCCAACTATAGAACAATTATGATCAATCCTTTGTTTGCAAAGCTTTTCAGCAGCATGGTAGAAGACAGAATTAGTAAGTAGGCTGAAGTAAAAAAAAAGAGGGCAAGAGGACAAGCAAGTTTTAGGTCGAAACATTCTACAGTGGATCATGGTATCACATTGAGACACATTGTTGAAAAGGTTTGGGAGGACAAAGAAGAAGTATTTTGCTACTTTGTTGACTTCAAAAAAGCATTTAACACAATCCCTAGGGATAAGTTGTGGTGTAGAATGGAAGAACTTGAAATTCATGTGCATTATAGAGTCGTTGTCCATAGACTTTATGAAGAAGTGAAAGTTGTTGGCTTGTTGGGGCCTGACCCAGGTTCAGAGTTAGTTAGCCAAACAAATCTCGGTACTACTGGCCCTTTCGGCAACAATCCGCAGAGCGCGGACTAAGGTCTCACCCGAAGTAGTATGGGAGGGTGCTAGAACCAGGTTTCCACACCCTGGAGATGTTTGATGAGTTCGACTGGTCCGTGGTTTCTCCTTGTGTGCAGGTTGCTTCGCGCACCTTCCCGTTCCTCGCAACCTGATACACTGCCTTTGCACAGCCCTATCCAGGGGTTGTGCCACGTTTTGCACTATTACCCAAGACCTTGCTTATATTCCAATGTTAGTTAATTATCTTTGTCTACTTGAGTGCTTTGAGTTATACTTAACAACATAAAACATTCATACAGGTGCGCGCAATAAATAAACAGTATATTTGCAAGTTATATCAATCATGCATTAACCCAAGAACAGATGCACAGAATTATAACCAAACTTCTCTTTATTGATTCTTTCCATGATTACAAACTCGACTTTCCCTGCGCACTCCGCTGCAGGGGTTTGCGCACTCAGCTGCGGACTACTAGGCCTCTGCGCACTCAGTTGCAGAGCCTTCTCCTACTCTACGACCCACAGACACACTCTACACTTGACTCAATCACTCCGACTTCTTATCTTCTATTCTCTCTTGGTTATCTTATACACTTAGAGCCTCGCTCTATTTATACAATCCCATGGTCTGCGGACCATGGGTAGGTCTATCTAGCCGACATTACATTACAAAACTAGGGCAGACAACCCTGTGACTCTATTATGACTTCGCGCTCTGCACCTGCAATTCCCGAAGCTTTACAACAAGATTCGGTTAAAACTTGGGCTTTGAGCCCCAAAACATGCCTTGGGGGGATTCCATGCCCAACAGGCCCCCAACACAAACATCGTGACTCGCCCTTGAGTCACTCTATCGGTGCAGCGATCTTGGCGCAAAGTCCCTCCAACTGTTCTCGAACTCCGCAGAGGTCAGCAGCGCACTGAGCTATTGCTTGTTGGATCTGTTGCATACGTTGCTCCGAGACTTTTGTATCGGGAGTGCTTCTCTGCATCAATGTGTGCATCCCCTGCATGTGTGCGAGCTTTCCTTCAATTTCTACCATGATGATGAAGGCCTCGTCGATCCAAGGTTGGACGCACACATTTAGGACTGCTTCCTTATGTCGTGTCGTGTCGTGTCCACCTGCTCCTTCAGTGATTTAGCCTGCCGCATCCATGCGAGCCTCTAAGTGAGGGCCACCGTCTGCGTAGTTCCTTTAACACTATCGTACTTCTCTTGGAGTTCGCGTGCCTCTGTCTCCAAGCGCTCGATGTTGGGGTCCTCCTACAAATTTGTGAGGACCTCATATGATTCTTCCAACATGCTGGTGTAGTTTCGCACTGCACTACCAATTTCCCCCAATCCCGTTGTGATAGCGTTAGCGCGCTATTCTCTAACTTCTAGGGGAGTGGATGGTTGCGCCTTTAACCACAGCTCGACGATTTCAAGGTTCAGCTCCAGCTGAACCTTTGTCGTTTCTTCCCTCGCTTCGCAGACCCCTGCTGTTAATCTGTGGATTCGAACCTCTACTGGTATGTCTGCTGAGATGGCCAGCTTCGGGACGCTTTGGCAAGCGTCGTCTATCACCTGTACCAGCTGTTGATTCTGCGACACCAATTCGTCGTGCTGCAAGCTTAGTTGTTGCATATTTATTTTCTGCTCACTGAGGACTTGGAGCACGTGGCTCTCCCTAGCTCATAGCTCTGCAGTTATCCCATCTTGCAAGACATATAAGGTCTCACGCAGGAGTGCAGCTAGATTGATATCGAGACCTTTCAGCACGCTAGCTGAAGGCCAGTCGACCTCATTTGATGCCACTAGTGCCCCTTCCGGCAGCACTATGGTGTTTGTTATCCACGCACACAACATCTGCTCTGTTGCCAAGGATCTGACTGTACCAACTTGAGGGGGGCGTACCTGTAATTCCTGCAACTATGCTCTGAGGGCCCCCAACACAATCTGGTTCTCTTGCATGAAATCTTGGAGAGCCTCATTGGTGACATCACGCACCGCTTCGCTGATGTCGTGCAGATGACCCTCGGTTAGGGTGATCGCATTAATGGACAATTTCAAGGCCTTTACCTTCTTCCGCGACCCTACCCACTCGACTGGGTGCTGGTGTTTCAGCTGTGTTGACACGGTTTGTGGGTCTGTGCCTCCTTCTTCTGTTTCTGCTTCCTCTACTTCCTGCCCCTGCGAAGGCGTTGTTTGGCCCTCGTCCGCCATCGCGGCTACCTCCTGTGCTACTGCTGCTGCTACGACCTTTTCTTGCTCAGCTGTTTTTTGTGTCGTGTCCTGCGGTGCCCGCACTTATGCTGTCATTGCTTCTTTTCTTCGCTTTTTGGCCAACTGTGCGATGCGTAGCTTGGCTTCATCCTTCTTTCATTGTGCCGCTGACTTCTCAATTTCTGCGATGTCCGGGGCATGCCACTCCGGTAGCCATGCCTCCAGCACATTGAAAGTAACGTCGTCAATGGTTACGAAGGGTAGCTTGGTCCACTGTTTAGTCGAGTCCTTGCGCGCCCTGATATAGATGTTATGCATGTCCGCTTTAAATTCTGCAAAACCCTGCAGACTGTTGTAAATAGTGGGTGACAACCGTGGCTTATGGTTGATCCCCATTCTGAGGTTCATTTCCATGAACACCCAGAAGATTTTTCTATCATGTATCTGCTTAGCATCCTTCGTGGCCCAAAGCGAAGCATACTTCGTGGCCTCTTGCAGGTCCCTGTCAATTATGGGGAATTGACTATCCTCCGGCAACTCCCCAACCACGAGCATTATGGACAGCAACAACCATGCATAGTGGAACGTTTTGCCTTGTTCCTGGGCTTCGCGGCAATTTTCTAAAAATTCCTTGTAGAGGAACTCGGACCAGTTAAATTGGACCCCCTCCGCGCACTGCTCAACTAGTGCTACCACTAGCATGGGGACTTCGTCCACGCGACACTTGCGCATGACCTTTCCTGCCAGGATTTGGGTTGCTACGCGCACGACTTTCTCCTTGATGCTGGAGATGGCGTAGCCCCTTTTTTTCTTTTCCAACTTGTACTTTTTCTTCATGGCCACCGCGATGGCCAAGTCACTGCCCTTCCCTTCTGATATGTCCACAGGGTCCTCTCCTTTGCATGGAAGTTGGGAAACATGGTGAATCAGGTCTACCGTGATGGGGATGGGCTCCTCCAGCCACAAACACCCATCATGCACCAGGCAGAGCAGCTGCCTGATGACGAAAATGGTTATTGGGGTGCAATGGGAGTGCGGCACCTAGAGCAGATTCAGTAGTCCAGCCTTTTCTACTCCGCGCAACCACTTTCATGGATCTAGTTCTGTAATCCCCACTGTAGTGTTTTTCTTGGGCTTCATAAGGTTCCTGGTCTCAAGGTGAGGGAACTTCTCGTGGTTAGGGAGGTCCCAATCTTCAAATTTCAGGCTCGGCACGCATCCCAGGTGCATACCCTCAAACATAATGTTATCTGGGAGGAGCGGGGTCTGGAGCGAGCTCTTGGTCTCGTCCAAGTCCTTGGGCACTTTCTCCTTCCCTTTTCATGGGGAGACATAGGCGGGCAATTTTGTTGCAGAGCACGCAGGCTGAGTGTCCTCCTCCATGCCTTCATCCTCCTCCTCTGTGATGATAAGATCCTCCAAATCTTCCTCATCCGTCTCTATGGCGACGACTTTCCCCTTATCCTCCATTGACAGTTTGTTGCGCAACGGGTTCCGCGGGGACACACATATGAGGACCATTGCTTGTTTGTCCTTCTTGGGTCTTGGCGTGCGCAGTGATTTCGGGATTTCTGCCACAATCTTGGCGCCTTCTAGAACATCCCCCATAGTCAGGGCCTGTGCGGCCTCCTCAGCAGTCATTTCTGTTATTTCCATGACATCCTAAGCAGTTGCCATCGTACTCGTCCAGAAATTTATCACTCGTGAACTCAGGGGCTTAATCAACGCTCGGCTCACAACACTCAGGGTTTTGCTCAATCGCTCAATTCACAAGTGACCAAGTGTTTTTTGTTGGGAAACCCTTTGTATTTTATAGTGCTTTTTGAATTCAAATTCGACCATTCCCCCCAATTCTGGTTCATTAATGCTTTCTTAGCGGCAAATTTTCCCAAATCTTGCCCTTAAATCGCGTCTTAGATGCCTGCAACCCGCTCCATTTGACCTCAAGTCGAGCATCCCATCGTGAATAGTGACTTCAACAGTCACATTCTAGCCAACCTGCGTGGCAAGGCAGCCCCCCATGCGCGGTCGTGGACCTTGTGACTTTTGGTTTCTACGCGCAGATCCAACCTCGCGCAGCTTTCAGGCTGAGTAGTTTATAGTCCCACGCTTCCTTTCAACTACTTAGAGCACTAAGACTGCATTTCCTTTGGCTAGTTAGGTGGATGCACCACCGTGTAAAGTTCCATCCTATCCTCCATTATGGTTCCCGAAGAATCCCCACCTTTTATTGTTATGGTCAGCATCGTGCACTTCACCATTTGCAAGCGCTACCCTGGTCACTATGCTTAGCAATATGCGGTCCAAGCCAAGGCATCAGACTGATCAATTCACGGTGATAGTGCTCAAACTTGTCAGCATGGTCGTACGCACCCTGTCTTACCATCCTAGTTTTTCTAGCGAGAAAATCTTCCTTAATCTTGTCCTCCAGCTTCTTGACTTCCGCGTTCACCAGAGCGCTTTTCTTCCTTAACCGTACCCTTTCTTCTTCAAGTTCTTGGAGTCTAAGGTTTCCATGTTGTATTTCTACTTCCAAGGTTCCGTGAACCGTTGTCCCTACCAGTGCTGGATTAGGCTTTTCAAGTACTAGATGGCTTACAGCATTCGTCTCATATCCTAGCCTTGGCGGTGCCTACGTGGTCAAGTTCTTGCACGTGGTCCTATACGCCCATAGAACCGTTGGTACGTGCAGGTCCCAGTCAGTCTGTTTCACATTGTGGACCCAGTTCAGTATTTCGCACACTTTGTCAAAGGCTTCCACATGGATAACCTTCTGCGCGCTTAGTCTTACCATACCTCCTAATCCCAAACGGAGGGGTTGTTCGTGCCATTGTCTTGCCCGCTCTTACTTACCGATCGTGATTCCTACGCGAGGACGGTGTGCCTTTGGGCAGGTTGCGCAGCATATGGCTGTATCCATCGGGAAAGGTGGGCGCGTGGGCCATTTCGTCCATCATACTAGGATTTTATTCGCATCTGAGGCTTCTCAAATCGTAGGCACATCATCCTTCTGCATTCGCGCCAATCCTCAAAACTCTGTTGGTGCGTACTCCACCACCTTGAGGGCGTAGCACGCAGTACCCATTTTAGAGCATCGAAACGCTATTGTTCCGACAATTCTTTTTCAAATTTGTTCAAGAACTCCTTGACTTCACCTAATCCATCGTACGTAGGCAGATCCCTTACCTCTGTTGCTACGCAGCGTAGTGACCTTGTCATCATGTTACAGTTGAGCGTGGTTACCTCATGTAACTGGTTCTGCCATCATTCTATTTCTTCGTCAGAATATAATGTGGAGGAGCTTTCACGCCCCCAAGATATTCGGCCAACTGCAATTGGATTTGCCCAATCTTGCTCCCACGCGGTTATCTTGTAAATGCAGTCTAGATTGTCGTTGTTATCGTAATCACGCACTGGATCTATGTAGCGCGATCCTTTCATAGGGTCTAAAGGTACCACTATGTGGGGTGACTTTTTTCTCAAAAAACATCTTGCACTTCTTTAGATTTATCACTCCATTCATGTCAGTGGCCCAATCTATTCCCAGTAGCCTGGGATAGGGATTGTTGTCATCAACAATCTCTATCACTTCAAAATCTGCTAGTGTGCTCGCACCTTTGATATCTACTGTTATTCCCTACAATCTTCCCATAGGTAGGATCTTTTGATAGTTCACCATTCACAGTTGGATAGGAGACCATTGTAGTGCAGGCTTGCCCATGCGCTCCCATGTCTGGTTTGGTAGGACGTTCGCGTCCGATCCTAGATCCAAAATCACTTGATCCATTTAATATTCCCTGATCTGTGCGATCAATCTCATCTCTCTTCCAGTTCACATCGCATGCTTCCAGACTACGCGCAGTTCTCCTGGCGCGGTCCCATCACATCTAATTATGAGTTCTTGCAGCCTTGTTGTCGCCCAAAAGCTTCATGCTTGTCTCCAAGAATGTAGTGAGCATCGATGGGTCCATTTCCGACTCCAGTCTGTCCTTACTTCCTGAAGTGGAGGCATTTGTGAAGCTCTTCTTAGCTTCCATGAATGTCTCCTTAGCGTGCTCCAAATCAAATTCTGGTTCCTTCGCTGGTGCTTTGCAAACCCAGGTACTTTCTTCGTGTTGCTTGTCTTTGTCATCCCCTGTCATAATACCACTCCGAAGCACAATATTTACATTCGGGTCTTCCTCGCGCGACTCAAATCGCATCATTTGCAGGCTCTGAGTCGGGGGAGGTTGGAGTGCTCCTTTATCGCGCAACCTCACTATCAGCGTGGGACAATCATCCGTCTCATGATCGAATAATGTACAATATAAGCACGATGGTCGCGTTGGATTCGTACAGGCGTAGGCATAATGCCCTGGCCCTCTGCAATTGTAACATATCAGCTGGTCGTGACCTCTTCCTGGTCCCATTCCTCCTCGGCCTTGTCCGCGCCCCTGAAATCATGTGCGTGCCATCCCTGTGTTTTGATCAAGGCCCATGTTTCGGCTTGAACCCTATAGGTAAGAGTCTGATCCATCATCAGTTCATAACTTCTATAGATGCGCTCATCATGGCCTACTGACCAGTAGAAATTACAGAACAACTGTTGGGAATTATGCGTATACTTTTGTAATAGATGGCAGTTATATGTGGCATGCTTCCCTCCTATTTGACAAATCGCGCACCATAATGCAGGCGCCACGCTGGTCCCTAATTGTGCCTCTGGTCTCAATGGCATTGGTCCTCCTCCCACGAGGTAATTTGCAAACATCAGGCAGTGGTCCTTGTCGTGCCCCTGGCCCTTGCACTTTACGCACCATACCTCGTCGCACACTTCTAGACGAACCGTCCTATCTTGTTTCAAACTCTACATCTCAAGGCACAAGTTTTTCAACTGCGCGTGAATCTGTTGGACTCCCAGGTTTGGATCTTGTATCGGAGTCTCGTGCAATCTCATCGCAACCTCCAAAGCTTCAGCTTGAATTGTTAGCCTTTGTTGTGACAACGCATTTCGTAGATGCGGTGTTAATGAGGCTACAAACCATTTGCAGTGTTGCCCATATGTTAAGGTCATGTTCGCTTCGCGAATTGTGCACTTCAGTCTATGATCCAGCTCCCACGTCGTTTCGCCTGGTAGCATTGTCATTTCCTTGAATCCAATGATCGACTGTGCCTTTGATTTTGGTTTGTTAAATTCCTTGTTTAGCACAGCCTGGATATCTGCTATCCCCGCATTCGAATTGTCATTGGAATGCTTAATGTACCAAGTCAGCGCGTGATCCTGCAAAGCACTGACCAACGTTGCCTTCTTTATATTGTCGTCCGTGACACCTTCTACTTCCCATACCGCTTTTACCATGAACCAAAATTGGTCCGGATATTCATTCCATACTCCCTTGAACACTGGTAGCTTTATTGCGTTGGACATACTGCTTCACAGTGGTGGCGGAGGTGGTATGGGCGAAGTCAGGGGTGAAGATGGTGAAACTAGTGGTGGTGTGGGTGGGGGTGGTATGCACAAAATTCTCTGCTTTATCAGATTGATCGTACTTCTTGGTGAAACCTTCGCGAGTTCTTCTTCACCTCCGCGCAGAGGTGAAATCAAGGGGCTAGTTTCTATTTCTGTGCTACCTTCATTTCTGTAGATCCTCCCACTCCACGTAGCCCCAAACATCAATTTATTCGCATAACCCACTTTTCACACAGTATCATTTTAATCCAGGTGTTCAAAGATTTAACGTACTTACCTCGTGGTCCCTTGAGGAAGCATCATTCTACCTCGCTATAACTGACCGAAGTATCTACCATGAATTCGGTGATGAATCCTCCGATGATTCAATCTATTCAGTGATCGATAGCGCGCGCGATCCTATCTTCCGATGCTTCCAATCTGCCCACCAATTCTGGAGTCCACACAATAGGTTTGTCGAGTTTACACCTTCCTTGGCTATCTGCTAGCTTCGCGATCCACTCGTACAACTCAGTGGGGAAGGATGAAAAGAAAATTTCATGGATCTCCATATACAAGTAGCAATCTAACCACTCTTCCTTTGATAATTGCGGATTCATGTTTTCCTGCGCCGCGAACTTGTGAATCTTTCTGTCCAACCACTCCTCAATTCCTTTCTTTATCGGATTCCAGTGGTATGACATCAGACATCTTTATGCATATCCCAGTCCCGACAATGGAACCATTTTTTGGCTTGTTGGGGCCTGACCCATGTTCAGAGTTAGTTAGCCAAACAAATTCCGGTACTACTAGCCCTTTCGGCAATAGTCCATGGAGCGCGGACTGAGGTCTCACCCGAAGTAGTATGGGAGGGTGTTAGAACCATGTTTCCACACCCTGGAGATGTCTGATGAGTTCGAGTCATCCACGGTTTCTCCTTGTGCACAGGTTGCTTCATGCACCTTCCCGTTCCTCGCGACCTGATACACTTCCTTCACGCAACCCTATCTAAGGGTTGTGTCGCGTTTTGCACTATTACCCAAGACCTTTCTTATATTCCAATGCTATTTAATTATCTTTGCCTACTTGAGTGCTTTGAGTTATACTTAACAACATAAAACATTCATACAGGTGCGTGCAGTAAATAAACAGTATATTTGCAAGCTATATCAATCATGCATTAACCCAAGAACAGATGCACACAATTATAACCAATCTTCTCTTTATTGATTCTTTCCACGGTTACAGACTCGACTCGCCCTGCGCACTCAGTTGAAAGGGTCTGCGCACTCAGTTGTGGACTACTAGGCCTCTGTCACTCAGTTGCAGAGCCTTCTCCTACTCTACTACCCACAGACACACTCTACACTTGACTCAATCACTTCTTATCTTCTATTCTCTCTTGGTTATCTTGTACACTTAGAGCCTCACTCTATTTATACAATCCCATGGTCCGGTAGGCCTATCTAGCTGACATTACATTACAAAACTAGGGTGGCAACTTTGTGACTCTATTATGACTTCGCGCTCCACGCCTGCAATTCACGGAGCTTTACAACAAGATTCGGTCAAAACTTGGGCTATGAGCCCCAAAACATGCCTTGGGGGAATTCCATGCCCAACAAAAGTCAAAATTAGAACCTCAGCAGGTATTTTAGAAAGCTTTAGAAGTGACATTGGAGTCAAGCAAGGTTTCCCTCTATCCCCTACTCTTTTTGGTCTATATATTGATAAATTGGAAGAGTGGCTAAATTTGCAAAGTGGAGATGGTGTTCGGTTGGGGGAGTTTGTGATAAAGCTTCTTTTATATACTGATGATATTGTATTGATTTCTAAATCATCCCATGGATTGCAAATGCACTTATATGCCCTTGAGCATTTTTGTAGAGCAGTGGGAATGCAAGTCAATACTAGAAAGACCAAAATAATGACTTTTTCTAATAAAAGGAAGCAGAGCCAGCATACTTTCTTCTTTGAAGACAACATTCTTGAAGAAGTAAATGAGTACAAATACCTTGGGATTGATTTCAACAACAAACTCAATTGGGAGGACTGCAGAAAGAAGAGAATTTTAAGAGGGTGGAAAGCATTATATGCTCTTCAAAACATATGTAGAGAGGCATAGTTATGGGATTGGAAAACGATTAAAGTGCTTTTTGGACTCCTAGTTTTTCCAGTGATGCTATATGGGTGTGAATTGTGGGCTAGTAGCACTCCCGTCTCAAAATGGAAACAAATTTAGAAAATCCAAAAACGCTTGATCATGAGCAAGTTCAAAATAAAATTTCAGTACCTTATGAGATAATGTTGAGTGAAACAGGAGCAACTCCCATTGAAGCAATTGCTATGGTGGGGCTCATAAGATATCTAAAAAGAATTGAGCAAATGAGAGTAGGTAGATGGCCTAATGGTATCTTTAATGAAGGCATGAGTGAAAGAAATAAAACATGGATGAAACAAAACTACACATGGATGCAAAAATGGAATATCTACCTCAATGTCTGTCCCAAAAATAGCAAGGAACTAAAGGATTTTGTTATGAAGAAGTTTCGTAAAATGATATGGGGAAAAGAGTTGGATAGAAAGAAAAAATATTACATTGAGGAATTCAACCCTACGTGTGATCTACAACAAAAAAAACTTCATTGGAGCTAGCATTTCGTGGAGGGCAAAGGTTCTTATTGCTCAATTAAGGACCAACTCATATCAACTTTGGTGTGAAATAGGACAGTGGAAAAGGCCTAAAGAATCTTGGGAAGAACGGGTGTGTACATTTTGCACGTCTGGGGTTGTGGAATCAGAAAAACATTTCATTTTGGAATGTGATGCATTCAAAGATATCAGAGAAAGTTATGAGAACATGTTAGCATCAGTTTCTTGGCATTGTCTTTTTAGCAAGGGGATTGTTGGAAGGTTGGGCCAGCTCATCATCAATTTGAATCAGAAAATGATTGAATTGCAAAAAGCAAAAAATAGGGAACTAATGGTCTCATAGACTATTTTTAGTCTCGTGGACCTTAAAATATCATTTCATTTCATTTATGATAAAAATAATTAATATATGAAGTTGTTTTTTACCATATAGGTGGTTGTGTATCTGACCATTTAAAAAGATGTCGCGACTTCGAATAGTTGTAGAGAGAAAATGATAGAGGATATGTGGTACTTTATAGTACCATACTCAATTACTTTTAGGCCAAAAGAATTTAAATAAAGTAGTATGGTTCATGATTTGTGTCTCGGGTTCAAGTCTTAGAAAACATGTTGTCTTTTTTACATTTATGAAATATTAGTTCTACCAAGTGGAATATAGTGGAAAATGTTCTCTTTGAAATGAATATATGTACTCATTTGGAATATAGTGGCAACCATTCTCTTTGACATTCATTTATGTACTCATTACTATTAAAAAAATAATTTAAATAGATCTAGAGTTAAGATGAAGATGGATCTAGGTTGGTTTAATTATTAATAATAAGAGATTATTTTTGGTCATGTGGTATTGATGTGGTGTTTTTTCACTCTAAAAGATGTTTGCACCTCAAGAGATTTGATCCCTCTAGACCCCATGTTGTCTCTTTGGCATTTATGTACTCATTACTGTTTAAACAACAATTTAATTACGCTAATAGATCCAGAGTTAAGATGGAGATGGATCTAGGTTGGTTTAATTATTAATAATAAGAGATTATTTTTGTGCATGTCGTATTGATGTGGTAATTTTGCACTCTAAAAGAGGTTTGCACCTCAAGAGATTTGATCACTCTGTACCCTTGGTAGATGGGGAGTTAAGAAGGATCTAGGTTGGTTTATATAAACAAATCAAATTTTTAGTTTTTAGTTTTACCATAAATAAACAAACACATTAAAAAAATATAACCAAGTTAAATGTTATTTATTCCAACTTTGAAGTTGCTTATAATTTAGTACTAAACCATTCATCATATTCCAACTTTGAAGTCACTTATAATTTACCACTAAGTCATTCATCATATATACTATTGTGCACTCATTGCATGATTACGTAGCATCATAAACCTAATTTTCCACGTGTATATCCTCTATACATGTGAGTGAACATTATAATGTGTCCATGTAGTCTTTGTACAACTCTTGCTAGTGGTAATCATGTCACTTCACTTGAGGCTTAGATTAAGGTTCAAAAAAATTATATCTTTTACATCTAAAAGTAACATCTCTCTCTTCCCTATGGCTCTCCTCTCCCGCTTACTCTCTCTACTATTTTTCTCTCTCCTCTCTTTCAAGTCCTCTCTCCCTTTCTCTGCTACCTCCTTGTGTCTCTGCCCAACCATCTCTCTTTATCTTCCACTTCTCTCTCTCTCCCTCCCTTCTCCTTCTCTCCCTCTCTTATCCTCTGTCCTCTCTCCCTCTCTTATCCTATGTCCTCTCTCCCTCACTCTCTCTCCATCTCTCCCTTGACAATCCCTTTCTCTCCCCACCTCTATCTCTCTATGTATTTGTTCTCCCCTCTTTTCCCTCTCTCCCTCACTCTCTTTCCTTCTCTCTCTCAAGTCCTATCTCTCTCTTTCTCTCCCACCTCCCTCTCTCTCTCCCCACCACACCCCGATCTCTCTCTCTCTTCATCCCCCCTCTTGTCACTCCTCTCTCCACCTCTATATCTTTGTTTTTCCTTCCCTCTTACTCCCCCTTCAAGTGAATCTCTCTCCCCCTCCCTCTCTCCTTCCCTCTGGAATATCTAGGAAATATTTTTAGTATTGGTGAGTCTCTCTCCCGCTCTCTCCTTCCCTCTCTTTCCCCCTTCCACTGCATCTCTCTCTCCCTCCCTCTCTCCTTCTCTCTTGAATATCTAGGAAATATTTTTAGTAGTGGTGAGGATAGAGGTTTAAACATATCTCAAAAGTAATTATAAACTTTTTTCTTTTAGATTTAATTAAAAAAATGTTATAAAATTAAATTATTTTGATTGTGAAATGAGTTATGATTTTTGGGCATCTGGTATTAATAAGCCATGGTATTGGCCCATGGTATTGTAACCAAGCCTATTTACAAGTTAATAATATCCTTGGTAAAGTGGGGGTGAATATCTATGGTTAAAAATCTTGTTATATTGTAAGTTTATTGTAAGTATTAAGTTTTTATGTGCTTGTTAATTTAATTTAATTATGGTTTTTGGCATCTAATATTGATAAGCCATAGTATTAGCCCATGGTATTGTAACAAAGTCTATTTACAAGCTAATAATATGGATGGTAAAGTGGACGTGAATTTTCATGGTTAAAAATCTTTCTATCTTGTAAATTTATTATAAGTACTAAGTTTTTATGTGCTTATTAATTAAATTTAAATATGGTTATGAAATCATTATTTTAATTTATATAGATTTTATGTTTCACATTTTGCATTATATTTTACATTTTGCTTTTTACCTTTTACATACAATTTACATTTATATATGTTTTAATATGAAGCAACACTTAAATTTTTTTCTTATATATATTTTTCCCCACATCTAATAAATGTTAACAAACTTACTTACATTACACACATCTCCCTTGCACTGAACAATATTGTAAAATGGTTCTTAATTTAGCTACTTATATGTTATATATTTTAATGTGATATGTATATTAGTTATTCATAATTTTATTAATAAAAACAAAATTACAATATAACAAATTGAATTTTATTATTTGATTACTTGTAATCTTTTATAGACACTACAATATTTCCTTATATTGGGCTCTATATTACTTTAAACCTTTTATTGTTATTTTAATTGAGTTGACATGTAAATGTTTACAAATCTTTTACGTCTTATAAATTGAAATATTAATATAAATTCAACATATTCAGCTCACATGCAAAAATGTTTACATATTTTCTTAGACTACATCTACACATCTCCCATATATTGTGTTGTAGAATGCCTCTTGGTGCAAAAATAATATCATATGAACAAGTGTCACATCAAGTGAGCTATGGTATTTTGGGCATGGGGTATTGATAAGCCATGCTATTAGCACATAGTATTGTAACAAATTGTGTTTACAAATTAAGAATCTCCATGCTAAAGTGGGGATAAATTTCTTTGGTTAACAATCACGTTCCATGTTTTTTTAAAAGTATATATGTTAAACTTACATATTAATTTTTTTATAATAATAATAATAATAATAACTTAAAATAACGTTATAATTTAGTTAGCTTTTATGATTTTTTTAATTACATATCATGAAGTGTTTTAATATGTATCATGCTATCAACATTTATCAATGATTTAATTTATATGGTTGTGCTTGTTAATAGGGTAAAAAATGCATAACTACTTTGGAGATAAATGTGTGAATGTTATTTAAAATATACTAGAATATTTTGTAAAGGTTAAATCTTTACCATCTAACTAATAATTATTGATAACTAATTAAAATTCTAGAAGTCTTATTCTAAAATAAACATGTCTATAAAAGTTGTTAAGTTATGGTATGTTCTATGCTTATAACATTTACTTCTTTTCTTATTATATTCCATCGATTAGCAATCACATGTACATAAAGTAAAGTGTAGATAGAACATTAAACGATCGACAGAAAACAAGCCAAGACAAGAGACACAAGATGTGGCGGCTAGCCAGGGACAAACCCCACAATCTGTGGGGAAACCCTTTGATCAAATCTTCTTTTATCTTCAATAATCCAGCAGAGAGAAATAGTATAATAAATCTGATTCATATCAGCAGTAGCAAACCCTAGATCAGTAGCATCAGCATTAGCGGCTTCATTATCAAACTAGGGCAGACCATATCTCACAAACCGACAGTCGGATTGACTTCATTCCACCACCAAAAGTTTCGGCTTTCAAAGGAGGTTCAGATGAACCTACAGCGCAGTTCTAAAGAGGAGATATTCTAGGCCACGCAAGTCAATCTTTACTTCTGCAGTTGCAGCTTCAGTTTCAGCAGTTTACGGCTTCAAACTAGGGCAGTCGATATCTTGCAAACCGTTCGTCGGATTGACTTCATTCCACCCCCAAAAGTTGCGGCTTTCAAAGGAGGTTCAGATGAACCTACAGCACAGTTCCAAAGAGGAGATCTTCTAGGACACGCAAGTCAATCTTTACTTCTGTAGTTGCAGCTTCAAATTCAACAGCTTCCGGCTTCACATGTGTGAGAGAGAGAGACCCATTTCAGCGCAGTAGAGAAGAGACTCATATCTGCACAGTAGAGAGAGAGAGATGTGATGAGATGAGTGAGTCCAAATGAGGAAAAGTCCTCTTATATTTATACACAACGTTGGTGGGTGAATAGATGCGACTGTTGGGCTTCTGAGCCTACATGAGTTGTAGGTCGGCTTGATAATAATTCCATAATCAAAATAAATTCATATCTCCATGAATACTTATCGGAATTGGATGATCTTTATATCAATCCTACCCCTCTCGACGAGAGGAATCTAATAAAAATATTATTAGCCATGAATAAGATGACCCACATGAAGTTTTGCCCTGGTTGCCAATTTCAACACTCCCTCTCAACCATGGAGAACTTCATCTGCAATCTGTCTATCGTCGTTACTATTCATCCATCAAATGCACTGCCCTGTACAGCCTGACCCTTGCCCTGCTTTGCTCTGCCTGTTATGCTTTGTCTTGTTCTGCCCTGCACTGATCTGTACTGTTTTGCTCTGTTCTGCTCTGCTCTTGCATTGTTCTGTTCTACTCTGCTTTTGTCTGAATTATGAAGAAGAAGAAATGATCGAGGATGTATCATACTGACTCAAAGTCAGTCTCAGAGTATGTACCACTGGTCCCAGACCAGTCTCAACCAACCCAAAGTCAGCGTCACAGTGAGTACAACTCCAATCGTCCCAGACCAATATCATCCTCCACTGACTCAAAGTCAGTCTCAGAGTATGTACCACTGATCCCAGACTAGTCTCAACCGACCCGAAGTCAGCGTCATAGTATGGTACAACTCCTACCACTGGTCCCAGACCAGTATCATTGATCCCAGATCAATGGAGGTCATCCTAGCGTAGGGAGTACGGTAGTTACAACGATGAGTCCATCGGTACTACTATGGTCCCTAACTTCATTTCCCTGCTCATTGATCAGATGAGAGGTACTTCCCATGAGTCCCAGATTGCATGGGTAGGATGCCTTGACAGGAGAACTAATCAATCCTGTCCTCATAGGAGAACACATCAATCCTGCTACAATTGCCATGGAGAACGCATCAATCCAGGCAGCCATGGAGAACACATCAATCCAGGCCTCACAGGAGAACACATCAATCCTGCTACAATCGCCATGGAGAACACATCAATCCAGGCCTCACAGGAGAACACATCAATCCTGCTACAATCGCCATGGAGAACACATCAATCCAGGCCTCACAGGAGAACTAATCATCCTGCTACATAGGAGAGTGAATCATCCTGTTCCACAAGAGAGCGAATCATCTTGTCCCACAAGAGAGCGAATCATCTTGTTCCACAAGAGAGCGAATCATCTTGTTCCACAAGAGAGCGAATCATCTTGTTCCAGTGTGCACCACCAGGGGAGGGTGAGTCACCCTGTGGTCGTATGTTGCTCCAGTAAGAACCACAAGCCCTCAGAGCTCCCAGAGCCCAATGTATGCAACATGCAGGACCCTTGTACAAGGGTTTCTTGATGACTCCAAGTCATTTGGGAAAATCACAAATTAGATTTTTCCTCAGGGCTTTGACAAGGTGTATCAACCTGTACATCATCTTAATGCGATGGAGCCTCCTTGCTCATCAACTTACCATATCCTAGATGATGTCTATTTGCTGGAGCAATTGACGAATACGGGATTCCTCAATAATCAAATCCCACCTCTAGTTGTTATAGAGAATCACAATGGTATCTAAACAGCTCACTGAAGAGCTTTCGCAACCAGACTTCCTCACACGAGGTCATGCTAGCAACAGTATATCTTGCTTCAGCGGTGCTCAAAGTCACCGACTTCTACTTCCTGCTCATCCACGATATCGAAGCAGATCCCAAGGTGAAACAACACTCGGAAGTGCTCTTACGGTCCATCACACTGCCTGCCCAATCAGCATCAGTATATCCAAGTAGTCTCACATCTTCAACAGTGTATCTTAACCCATTATGCCACGAAGATATCTCAGAAGATTCTTGGCACCAATCCAATGTATGTGGTGGGGTTCAACCATATGCTGGCTCAACGTGTTGACTGCAAAGCATATATCTGGACGAGAGTTCACTAAGAACATTAATGCTCCGACGAGTTGCCGATACTCAGTAGCATTTCGTAAAACAGGTCCAGCAGCACTACCACTTAACTTCTTGAAGTCAAGCTCCATCGGAGTAGTTACAGGCTTGTAGTCCACCATTCCGAATCTTTCCAATATCTTCACCACATATTTTCCTTGAGATAGGAAAATTTCTCCTGGCTTTTGCCACACTTCAAGTCCTTGGTCCTTCATTTCAAATTCAGAAGCCATCTCCCTCTTACATTTGTGAATGAGAGGATTTGCACCTGTAGAAAGAGGTCATCCACATGCAACACCAGTATGATAGGCTTTTCATCTTCAACCTTAAAGTAAAGGTTAGGATCGGCTTCACTCCTAGTGAATCCCAACTTCATCAAGTAGATATCGATCCTCTCATACCATGCTCGGGGTGCTTGCTTCAGCCCATAGAGAGCCTTCTTCAACCTGCATACATGAGATTTTCAATCATAAATCTCAAATCCTTCGGGTTGCTCCACGTAGACCTCTTCTTTGATCAAACCGTGCAAGAACGCAGTCTTGACATCCATCTGATGTAGGTTCCATCCTTGTGAAGCGGCAAGGGCTATGATCGAGCGGATGGTCGTATATCTGGAAACAGGTACAAATATCTCATCATAGTCTATACCTTCCTCGAGCCTTATACTTTTCTGTGCTTCCATCTGCTGCATGCTTTATCTTGTAAAGCCATTTGGAAGTAACAACAGTCTTGTCCTGGGGTCTGGGAACTACTTCCCAAACATCATTCTTTATGATATACTCATATTCTTCGGTCATAGCATCCTTCCATACTTGATGCTTGACGGCGTCTGAGAATGACGAAGGCTCATTTTGTATGATCGTGCTCATGATGGTCAGGTATCCTTGATACCTATTAGGTTTCTTACTTTCACGAAAGGTTCCTCGGGGTGCAACATGTCCTTCAGCATCATCAAGTAACCTCTTAAGCCATGAAGGCCTCTTCCTAGAAGAGGAAGGCTCATATGGAGGAGGATCAATCGGATCCATGGGTTCTTCTACATCAGGCATTGATTCATCATCCTTTTCTTTCGGTTCCCCGGTGTCGGCTTCTTGAGAGCTCCTCAAAGTCGGAAGATTGATCACCTTGTTGAGAGCCATATCTTCGTCAAAGGTGACATCATGACTAATTAGGACTTCCCTTTGACCGGCTACATAGATTCTATAGCCTTTAGTATTTTCACCATAGCCCACGAAAATTCCCTTCTTTCCAGATGCTCCCAATTTATTTCTTTTCTCTTTCGGCACATGAAAGTATACAGGGCTTCCAAAAATTTTAAAATGAGAAACATCAGGTTTCTTACCGGTGAATTTTTCTTCAGGAGTCTTGGAACCCAATGCTTGATGAGGGCATCGATTTTGTACATATACGGCGGTGATTGTAGTTTCAGCCCATAGAAACTTCAGAAGTCTTTGATCATGTAGCATGGCCCAGACAGCTTCCATCATCGTGCAGTTCTTCCTTCCCACCACACCATTCTGCTCAGGAGTATGTGGTGTAGTAGTCTCCCTCTTAATGCCAACCTCAGGTATGCCTGAGTGAACCAACTGTAATATATCGGAGGTCTTGCTTTGGCTTGAGGGGAATGGTCCCCTTTTGAGTTTTCCTTCGGCACATCCCGGACATACACCTTCTTTCTCTACTTGGAATTCAGGCATCCCTGTTACCATCTGTCTTACATCGGGTAGAGCTTTGTAATGAAGGTGGGAAAACCTCCGATGCCAAAGTTTGGACTGAAGCGTTGTGTCACAAGACATGACACCTAGCGGACCTCCACCGACTTGATATAAAGAATCAACTCAAAACCCAAGAGTGAAAGCATCTTTAACATTATTTTTCCATATGCGTACCTTACCATCGCTGAAGGTTACCTTATAGCCTTTATCTTCCATTGCCGAGACAGATACCAGGTTCTTTTTGAGATCAGGTACATATAATACATCTTGTAAGTGAATCGTATTACCTTGATTCAGTTTAAGAGAAACATTGATTACACCTTTCACTGGGTATTTCATGTCATCTCCAAGGACAATTTCCAAGTTATTTTCTTTCTCTACCAGATTATAGAGTACTTCTTTGTAACCAGTGAAGTGTCTTGAGGCACCACTATCAATGAGCCAAATTCCCATTGAGTCCGAAGGAGCGGAGGTAGATAGAGCAGCTGGTAGATAATATTCAGCCTGCTTATCGTCAACAGTGTTAGATTCATACCTGGAATTTCTAGCCTTCTTGAATGGTTGCCCTCTTCCTTGATTTCTCGCATTCCTTTTTCCTTTGTTGTTGAATTTTCCATTCCTTCGATTACCATGAGAGGGATTTTGATCATCGTCACGGTGAGATTCCTTTCTATCAGGGTATTCCCTTGCATAGTGACCTGCTTTATTGCAAATGAAACATCATCCTTTTCTTCCACCCTTAAATCCAGCATTTCTTTTCGATTTAGACCCAGAATTATTCCTTTTCTTAGCATGAGAAGAAAAGGCAGCACGAGGACCTTTAGGCAAGGGCATTTCCTGCTCTTCTACCCTTGTTTGTTCTTGAATGCATCTAGCCAATAATTCCTTGAAACTAGGAATTACATTATTGTTCAGAAGAGTAGTCCTGAACACATACCATTCAGATGGTAATCCTCCGAGAGTTGTGAGTGCCATTTCTCTGTCAGTAATGGTTTCCCCAATAGATAGGAGATCGTTCTTGATCTCAGTGATTCTTAAGAAGTATGCTTGCATACTTTCATCTTTACCCTTCTTGATTTCCCTCAACTCATTTCTAAGAAACAAAACTTGATTTGCATCATTAACTTTAAATAAACTCACCAGTTTGTCGTAGATTTCCTTGGAGGTGTCTAGATCAGAGATGTAGGCCACCAAGCGCTTGTCGATAGAGTCCCGGATGATCTTCTCCATTTTTCCATTTGTTCCAGGCAACAGCAGATGCATTTGATGAAGGCTCAACAATATTGCCTCTTACATGGTCCAACACTCCTTGATCTTCAAGAGTTAGATTGATAGACATCTTCCATCCGTGATAGTCAGCTTTCTCACAGAGCTTGTCTTCGACAGGAAAGAGTGTTGAGGACCCCATAGTTCTTTTAGGATAGCCTTGCCAATCTTCTCTTCAATGCTTGCTCTTGCTCTTGCTCGGGCTTTGTCTTCACCTCAGCTCTGATACCATGTTAAATTATGGTATGTTCTATGCTTATAACAGTTTACTTCTTTTTCTTATTATATTCCACTGATTAGCAATCACATGTACATAAAGTAAAGTGCAGATAGAACATTAAACGATCGACAGAAAACAAGCCAAGACAAGAGACACAAGATGTGGCGGCTAGCCAGGGACAAACCCCACAATGTGTGGGGAAACCCTTTGATCAAATCTTCTTTTATCTTCAATAATTCAGCAGAGAGAAATAATAAAATAAATCTGATTCATATCAGCAGTAGCAAACCCTAGATCAGTAGCATCAGCATTAGCAGCTTCATTATCAAACTAGGGCAGACCATATCTCACAAACCGACAGTCAGATTGACTTCATTCCACCACCAAAAGTTTCGGCTTTCAAAGGAGGTTCAGATGAACCTACAGCGCAGTTCCAAAGAGGAGATCTTCTAGGCCACACAAGTCAATCTTTACTTCTGCAGTTGCAGCTTCAGTTTCAGCAGTTTTCGGCTTCAAACTAGGGCAGTCGATATCTTGCAAACCGTTCGTCGGATTGACTTCATTCCACCACCAAAAGTTGCGGCTTTCAAAGGAGGTTCAGATGAATCTACATCAAAGTTCCAAAGAGGAGATCTTCTAGGCCACAGAAGTCAATCTTTACTTTTGTAGTTGCAGCTTCAAATTCAACAGCTTCCGGCTTCACATGTGTGAGAGAGAGACCCTTTTCAACGCAGTAGAGAAGAGACTCATATCTGCGCAGTAGAGAGAGAGAGATGTGATGAGATGAGTGAGTCCAAATGAGGAAAAGTCCTCTTATATTTATACACAACGTTGGTGGGTGAATAGATGCGACTGTTGGGTTTCTGAGCCTACATGAGTTGTAGGTCGGCTTGATAATAATTCCATAATCAAAATAAATTCATATCTCCATGAATACTTATCAGAATTGGATGATCTTTATATCAATCCTACACCTCTCGATGAAAGGAATCTAATAAAAATATTATTAGCCATGAATAAGATGACCCACATGAAGTTTTCCCCTGGTTGCCAATTTTAACAAACGTAATGAAAAAAATATGTAATATCATGAATATTAATTTTTTGACATTAGACCTTCATAATATGATAAGGGTTATTGAGAGCATTAAATCTAATTCTATAATAAAAATGCAAAAATAATAATGAAAATTTATAATTCTAACTTTTCTTTATTAATAAAATTTAGTAATGAATATCCTAAAAGTATGAACCTTAAAATGTTTAGACTTCTCCGTTGACAATTGTATACTCTTAGAGTCTTGACATATTTTGATGTTAAACTCATAATAAATTTGAAGGGTTTTAATGCCTAGAAAAATTAAGTTTTTTTTTGGGTTTAAATAGTCGGCCTTTTGTGAGGTTAAGTATGTTGGCTTTTTTGTTTACTTGACTTTTCCTTCTCTGTGAAACATGTCATATCAAGTGTATGTTAGATAACATTTGGATACCTGGGATTTTAATTTTTTTTTATAATTATGTTGATAGACGTCTTCCACTGTAGGCTTGGGGTGGGTGTTTGGGCAATTTAGAGTGTCCTAAATTGCTATATTAATTGTCAATCCGGGAGTCGTAAACTATTGAAGTGCGGCACACTATATGTGCAAGATAACTTATTTCTTACTTTTTGTCGTTTTTTATTTTTATTTCGTTTTGGGTTTATCTCTGTTGATTTCCTAATGTGATACGGAAATTCTAAAAGACAAGTATGGATATAAATTTTCAAGCCTACGATGTCCTTTAAAATGATTTCCAAAACTTCAAACTTTTCAAAAAGGTTTTAAAACATGCAATGATGAAATTAATTCCTAAAAGAGAATGAAAATGTGCCACTATTCTAATTAAACAAACAGTGAACTATTGATCATGAAACCATTATCCTTGCTGCTGTCTAAATACAAAAGAAACTGTACTCAAAGAAATCCAAAAATTGCAAGCAAAGTAAAGCTAAAATCAAATTACATCAACTCATATTCTGACCCCTCACCATTAGTCTCACTATGGCTTTCGGAGGTAATCATAAACAACTTGAGCAATCTGATATCTAATTTGCAGAAAACAAAACTAATATCAAACTACACATTCATACTTCAATCCCTCACCATTAGTCTCGCTATGGATTTCAGAAGTAACTAAAAATGACATGAGCAATTTAATATCTAACTTGCAGAAAAATAAACTAATATCAAACTACATTCATACTTCAACCCCTCACCATTAGTCTCGCTATGGCTTTCGGAGGTAACTGAAAATGACATGAACAATTTAATATCTAACTTGCAGAAAAATAAATTAATATCAAACTACACACTCATACTTCAATCCCTCACCATTAGTCTCGCTATGGCTTTCGAAGGTAACTGATAATGACATGAGTAATTTAATATCTAATCTTAACTAATAAAGCAAATGAACAAAACTGAAATAACTAAAATAGTGTTGGAATTAAAAACTAAGAAAAATAAATCAGCAGAAGGACAAGAATGATTCCATGTCATTAGTCATTGTAAAACTATGTGCAAATGTCGGGGCTGCCTACTGTAATCTGGAACAAAGACACTGATCAGTTAACAGCAGTATAAAGCATAAAAAATTATGGACAAAAATAAAACGTTAATACCATAAGAAATGCAGTATATACACATGAATAACTATGGTATAATGAACGTAAGGAAATAAAGCATGAAACTATATAGCAATATGAAACAAAACCTCGGTGTGTACAGGGGCCCTCTGCACAACCTCGGGCAACAGCTATCAACCACGAATTATGCTCAGAAACAGAGTCTTCTCATGTATTCAAAATGCAGTCATAACAAAGAAATAATGTGACGGCATAGTGGGCTCTCTTAACAACAAAAGTACATTACCAAGACTAACTACTATGCATATGGAAACACATTATTTATAGCAAACGTTTACATAACTGATTTCCTAAGAACTGCGCTGACAGAGGACACGTGAACAACGACGTCCAGGGATCTAACATCATAGCTGCCGTGGTTATTAAATATATTGAGGGTGGCTATTGGATTCGCCTTATGGAGTAGTCCACAGGTGTTGATATGTCCCCAGAGATCTAGGAACGGGCACGCAAGTCTTCACGTGTTGAAAATCGGAGTCCTGTTACCGTAAGACTCTTCTGTTGACCACCGCTTGACCCTTATTGACTATGGCCTCCTCTGATGAATTCGACTGAGCCAATAGGACTCGGTCCATGTCCACATCATTTCCAACTTGCCCATGTGGCTTGATTTGCCTGAAGACACCTGCAATATAGACTTTAACAAAAAGGCCGCGGAAAGTTGAACTGGCTGCGAAAAGTGACAAGATTCCGCAGCTCAATGAGCAAAAATCTAATTCAAACAGCAGACACAAAACATAGTTAGGACTTTATATGCTCTTTTAAACTAATATGCAATGATGTTGATAGCTTAGGAGTCCAGGTAAATGGAAAAAGTCTAGAAAGGTGTATAGGAAAGATGCAAGTTTGGGGCTTAACATACCCCCACTGTGAAGGTGTTGCATGTCCCCTTGCAACCAAAATTTTGATCATCCTCCCTTTAGTCCATGTGCTCTAAAGCTTATGCCAGTACATCCAGTCCTCTTCTCCTCTTCCTTGGTACTACTACCATCCTGGGCTTCTTCATCAAGCATCTGAATTTGAGACTGATCAATTCCTTACTCAACTTCCTGCACTTTTTCTTTAATTTCCTGTTCTTTTTCTGCCACAGTCCCAGATGTAACATAGTGTTGTCATGAATGATCTTGTCCAATCTTCTTTGCTCCTTTAATGCTTCATTTTCATTTTTAATATGTCTATTTAAAATCTCCAATTCATAGACTTCTTGTTTCAATGATTGGACTAGAGCTTCTTGTGCTGAGTGAGGCTGAGTGGATGATGTGCTTGGACCTGCAGCTGTCTTCTCTAAAAATTCTATATAATCGTACATCTCTTGCTGATTTGGGTCTACCTCGGGTGTAGCCTTCCTTGGGCTGACCCCAAAATCCTATTGAGAGGGACTGATTTCAAATTCTGGCCGAGAAGGACTCATGTCAACATCTGGCTGTGAAATGGAAGTATGGTGTGGGCTACGGTCAGGAGAGGTTGCTGGAGGCTTTTATGGGGTTTCCTCCCCCAAATCAATAAAGTGGGGCCTTTGGTTTTTACTGTCTTTAATTTCCCTTTTAGCCTAGAGCTTCTTCTTACATGCTGTGGACTAGTATCTTCCTCCATACTCTATTTTTCCTTTCGTTTCTTCTTGGCTGCAGCCGCTTGTTTTCTAAGATAAGATAACCTTTCGGGCAGTGTTTGGTGGTCTTCTTTTTGAGAAGGCTCTGAAGTTTGATATACAGCTTCTATGTTTAGTTTCCTTTTTGATTTTCTTTGGTTTCTATCCTTTGTTCTTTCCAGCCTCTCTTCTTGATCAACTTCTTTGGTTTTGCTAATAGGAGGGTCTTGAATTCTTGCACTTGTCTCCTTCCTCATACTCCTTCTTGCTTTACTGCTCTCAGGTACCTCGGGTGGCTCTTGAAAGTAGTTTCTCACCAAAAATCGTTCCCAGGTGTCCCTATTTTTCTTCAATTGGTCTTCAATTAGAATTTCACAAGCCCATGATGATACAAATGGGGCTCTATGTCTTCTATATTCTTTTGGACTATTGTGCACATCTTTTTCAAGCACAACAATAAAAAGTAGGGCAGATTGAGGGTTTGGTTTTCTAAAAAGTTCATCAACAACTGAGTATGATACATATACATTGCCCCAAAACAGCCTTCACAAGTAATGAACTTTTGAATGATTAACAGTAAGCTGGCCCACTCCTCTTTTAAAGCATGGACAGGAATTCCTCATTTGAATATAGTTACGTCCATACCTGGGTTGCGTAGTATGACTCTCCAAGCCTGCTCGTCAAAGCTCTTGTTCTTGAACCAGCGTTCACCTTCCTGAGGAAGTTCTGTAGCAGCTGCTATGGATGCCTCGGTGATTGTAAACTTAAGGTCCCCAATTTCCACCACTTGGCCGTTAAAAGACCTCGCAAAAGTCTTTGTAATCTCCTTATTGTGGCCCTTAAATTTTTGAATGAAACGTAGCCATCTTGCCTTCTTCAGTAAGTCTTTCACTTGCGGGTATCCTTCTAAAAACTTAGGCCCTTCCGGTTCTGCCCTCAACAACAGACCCATCCCTCCTTCTGTTCTTAAAATTTGTCTGCGTGAGGAGGGTTTAGCGGAAGTGAGACGGCTGGTTATGGGAGTGAACAGAGTTTATGGAGAAAACCAATGACTATGAGTGGAAAACAGAGGACAGATAGCAGAAGTGAATTCGTGAAATGGGGTGAAGGCTTATGTGAGCAAGGTGGAAATGCAGCCGTGATATTAATAGAACAATAGGGAGAGTATAGTGCATCCGGTGGAATTTTAAATTGGGTGGCTGCAGAGTAGATGCAAACACGTTCATGAAACGACTGCAGATTTTGTGCGGCTGAGAAGAGCCGTAGTCAAATCGACTACGTCCTTATGATTACAGGTGGAGTGTTAAAATGCAGCCAACACAAATTAAATCCGAAGGCTAATCATAAGACCGTTTGGAAAATAAATGCATGGTTCGTGGAGGAATGTCGTGGAATGGTTATGGAGCTATCACGGCAATCATTGCATATAGTGGAGCTTATGGTTTAATAACTATGCAAAAATGTGCTTTGATTGCTATTTGAAAGAAATTTTTACTCATACCTTGGAATTTTTTCCATTTGTTTTCCATTAACCCTTGATCAACTGCTCCTTATTGATGCCTTTAGGTGCTCCATGTCTTCATAATATGTCCTCGGTCATACCTGCATTTGCTTTCATGATTATTGAACTAACATCTTGACTGTCAATTTGAAAAACAGAGTGGTGGCTGTGGAAACTGCTTCTAGCTGTGGAAACTGGTTTCAGCTGCGGAAACTGACACAGCAACCACTTGACTGAATGGAGATGGAGAGATGATAACTGACTGAGTGAAAATGGTCATGAAAGAAATTTTTATTGGTGAAATGAAATGAAATGGATGAAATGGAGTGGAATGAGATGAAGTGGAGTGGAATGAAAATGAAATGGAGTGAAATGAAAATGAGGTGAAGTGGAATGAAAATGGGAAAGAAAGAGATTTTTTTTTTTATTTGGAAAATATAGGGTGTCAAGTGTTCCTGATTTTCACTCTATATTTTCTGTATAAGACTGCCAACCAGTGATTGGTTTTGAGGCTTATACAATTTTATTTTATTTTATTTTTTATTTTTATTTATTTTTATTATTATTTTTTTAACGGAAAGGAACAAAGGCTAGGCTGGTGGAGAAGAAGAAAAATTCTTCTTCACCAGCCTTATTGCAGAACTATCTTGAAACATTTTGACAAATTCCTCTTTTGAGAGTGGCTTATGATAGATCTTTAATCTGTGGCCATTCACGATAAGAGGAGTTTGAAATTCATCAATGGTTTTGATTCTTACCGCTCCATTGCTAAATACTTTGTCAATCTCATATGGCCCAAGCCAATGAGTCTGAAATTTACCTTTGAAGTCTTTAAATTTGGAATCAAATAGTAATGCCCAATCTCCCTCTTGAAACTTTTTCTCTTTGATTTATTTGTCATGCCACTTAGCTCTTTGATACTGAACTAGATCAGTTCTTAGGATTGCTTCTTGTCTGATCTCATCTAGCTCATTCAACTACTCCATTCTATGCTTTTGGGCTTCTAATAGATCCATCCCCAACTGAACTGCCATCTTGGAATTTTTGACTTGAAACTCAATGGGGAGCAGGACTTTTTTCCCATAAACAAGTTCATAGGGAGAATGTCCTGTTGTATTCCTCCATGTAGTTCTGTAGGCCCATAAGGCTTCAGGAAGCCTTTCTGCCCAATCTCTTCTGTGTAGATGAACAGTTTTGGTGATGATGCCTTCAATAACTTTGTTTGTCGACTCCACTTGGCCATTTGCTTGCAGATGGTAAGGAGTAGATTTTCTGTGCTTGATTTTGTATTCTTCCATCAGCTTCTCCACCATGTTGGATGTGAATTGACTTCCCTGATCTGTCACAATTTCTCTTGGAACACCAAAGCAAGTAAAAATTTCCTCATAAAGAAAACTAACAACTGAATTT
Source organism: Pinus tabuliformis (assembly GCA_031772625.1). NCBI lineage: Eukaryota > Viridiplantae > Streptophyta > Pinopsida > Pinales > Pinaceae > Pinus > Pinus tabuliformis. The sequence goes on along the minus strand of CM062812.1, from coordinate 416,609,241 downwards.
TCAGTAGCAGAAAGTAATGCTTTGGCTTCTACCCATTTAGTGACATAATCAGTATACCAATATATACTTCTTTTGTTTATATGGTGGATTAATAGGTCCAATGAAATCTAAAGCCCATTTTTCAAAGGGTTCGATGAGTACCTGTGGTTGCAACGACATTTCATTTGAAAGAGTCGATTTCCCTACTCTTTGGCAGCTATTACACCTTTTGACATATTCTTTTGTATCTTTGAAGAGGGAAGGCCAATGATATCCTAAAGAAAGGATTTTATAGGATGTCCTTTTGTCAGCAAAGTGTCACCACGCATGGCTCATCATGACATGCCTTGAGGATGTCAGGCATTTCATCTTCCCTAACACATCTTTTGATTACAAGATCTGGCCCTGTTTTAAACAATTCGTTAGAAATCCATGAATATTTTGAACTCTCTTGAATAATCTTTCTTCTTTCACTAGGAAATAGATGTGGAGGTAATTTCCCTATAACCAAATAGTTAGCAATATCTGCATACCAAAGAGTCTTAGTAGTTCCTGCAAATAAATATTCCTCCGGAAACTTATCCTCTACAGGAGAATCTTCTTTAGTATTTTGGATCCTAGACAAGAAATCAGCGACAGTATTTTGTTTCCCTGGTCTATCCAACACAGTAATATTGAATTCCTGTAAAAGTAAGAGCCATCTTGTAATTCTGCCATTAGTAATAGGTTTGTTCATTAGATATCTAATCTCAGAATGATCAGTATGGATAAAAGTTTCATAGCTTGTTATATAATGTCTAAACTTATTGATTGCATGAACAACAACTAAGAACTCTTTTTCAGTCACAATATAGTTCAACTCAGTGGGAGTCAAATTTTTACTGGTATAGTAAATGGCATAAGGAAATAAATCCTTTTGACCCAACACAGCTCCTAGAGCTGTATCTGAAGCATCTGTAGAAATATGGAAAGGAAGTTTCCAATTTGGTCCTCTCAAGATAGGTGCTTTAGATATTCTTGTCTTCAAAGCTTCAAATGCTGATTGGCAATCAGGATCCCATTTGAATTCACAATCTTTTGTAAGAAATTTGAAGAGTGGAGATGCTATTTTAGTGAAGTTCTTTATAAATCTTCTATAGTACCTAGTAAATCCCAGAAAACTTCTAACATCTTTTTGACAATTTGGAATAGGCAACTTGGAGATGACTTCAACTTTTGATCTATCAACTTTAATCCCATCCCCTGAGATGTGATGTCCTAAAACAATACCTTCAGTAAACATCATAAAGCATTTTTGATGACTTAATGAAAGGTTTGTTTCTTTACATCTTATAAGGAATTTTCCAAATTCTCTAATGCCTCTTCAAATGAATTACCATAAACTGTAAAATCATCCATATAAACCTCTACACAATCATGGATTAGATCAGAAAAGATTCCTAGTACTGCTCTTTGGAATGTTGCGGGTGCATTACATAATCCAAAAGGAAGCACTCGGTAAGCAAAAGTTCCCCATGGACAGGTAAATGTGGTCTTATCTTGATCTTCAGGTGCTACCTGAATTTGATTATAGCCACTAAAACCATCCAAGAATGAAAAGTACTTTTTGCCTGCTAGTGTATCTAATACCTGATCGATAAAGGGCAAAGGAAAGTGATCCTTCAAAGTTTCTTTATTCAATTCCTTGTAATCAATGCATACTCTCCATTTACCATTCTTTTTAGGTACTATAACCAAAGGAAAAACCCATCGGCTATCTGAAATTGGATAAATGAAGTTTACATTGAGTAGCTTTTGGAGCTCTTCTTTCACTATCTCCCTAAGGTTTGGATTCATCCTTCTCTGAGGTTGTCTGATTGGTCTACTGTTTTCCTCGATGTAGATGTGATGAATGCAAGTCTTAGGGTCAATACCTTTCATATCAGTATACTCCCATGCAATTGCAGTAGAATGTTTTTGCAAGATTTTGGTTAGCTCTTCCTGTTGTGACTTTTGCAAATTTTTATTGATATTCAATGTTTCACCTGGAAAAATCTCAATGGCGGAACTACCGAACTCTTCCATAGAGTAAAGAGACATTTGTCTAGATGATAGATACTCAATGTCAGAATCTAACTGAAATTGTGTGTGGCCATATTCTGAAGATGTTTCAAAATTTTCTAATGTGTTTAGAATTTGACTATCTTCACTAATTTCAGAAATGGTAAAGACGGGTTGTATAGTGTCCTCATCATCGACCCATTCATTATCTCCTACTTCTGTAATTGCTTTTGTTGGAGGATACAAATTGAATTTCTTTGTCGAACTACCGTCAGAAATGTACATATCTCCAGATCTACAACTAATGAAAGCATCAGCTGTGGCTAGCCAAGGTCTTCCTAAGATGAGTGGGTGCCCTCCTAAATTACTCTTGGGAGTCAAAATCATGAAATCTACTGGATATTCCCAAGAATCTAAGGAGACTAAAATATCTTCTAATACACCATCTGGTTTGATTATTGATCTATCTGCAAGTTGCAATAAAGTAGGTGTAAAAAGAAGATTAGGAAGTTTTAGCTGTTCCATAGTCTGTCTACTCATAATGTTGATAGCAGCCCCTAAGTCAATCAAAGTGTTTGGAATTTCTACCCCATTTATATGTGTCTTGACAATTGGACTACCGGGATCTACATACTTCTGCATGGTAATTTTTCCCATCATGATATCTGCAATTTTTCCTACCAGGTGGATTCTTCTTGTATCTCTTGGTTTCCTTCCTGGTCTTTTGAGACTCAACTCCTTTATTGTTTTTGCTAGAATAGGAATCTCTCTAATGGCTTGTAGCAAGGGAATCTTGATACAGACATTCTTTAATTCATCTAGGAAATCATAGTCAGGCAACAAGATTTGTTTTTCCACTCCTTTGTCAATTTGTAATCTTTCAGGGAAAGGAGGTGTGGATGAAGATGCAGGTTGCTCATCTATAGGAGTTGTGGGGTTTGACTCTTTTTCTTTTTCTTTTTCTTTTTGAGTGTTTGGGTTTTGAAGAGATGCTTCAGAACCTTTATTAGCTTTAAGAGAATCTTCCTCGTAAATACTTTGCTTTTGAGCATCTATAGAAGGTTTTTCTAAGACTTTACCAAATCTGAGTTGTACATCATTGAGAGGAACAACCATATAGGTAGGAAATTGTTGTCCTTCTACCATGTATGCATTCTGAGGATTTTTGTTATTGGGATTTGGCAATGGCTAGGATGGTAGTTGATTTGTCTTTTGTTGGAATGGGAGCAAGAGTTGAGAATTTGGATTCTGTTGAGAAGGTTGTTGTGGTTGTGGAAATGAAAATGAAAGTTGTGGGTTTTGATTTGGAAGTTGTGGAGCTTGTTGATTTTGAAAAGATGGAGGATATTGATAAAATTGAGCCAATCTCCCATAAGGATTTTGCATACCTTGTACCCATGATTGATATGGATTTTGAGGTTGGGACCAAGGTTGTTGCCAAGGATTCCAATTTGGTGGGGGTTGAAAGTTCATAGGGATGTTAAACCCTTGATTTTGTTGCCCCTGCCAAGGTCTCCTTGAAACAAAACAGAGAGACTCTATTGAATTTGGATCTTCTTGAAAGACAGCTTTGAGCCCAGGAATTGAAGGACAATCCTTGGTCTCATGGCTTTCTGAGAAAATCATACATGTTTCTACAACTTTTGTATCCAAGGGGCATTCCCTTAGAGCATGTTTCTTCCTACATTTTGGACAAAAGATGGCCAAAGCTTCAACTTCTGATTTCTGCTTGTTTTGTATTTTAAGGGTGTCTAGTTGTTCACTAAGGCTCCCTAGGATATCAATTTTAAACTCATCAAGCATATTGCCAATCTCTGCTCTACTTACTGATCTAGTTGTAGATTTGTTTGCTCTAATAAGAGAAGGATCTCTAGGCCCTTTTCCAGTTTTAGATTTTCCCCTTGAGAGATGGACACATAGTTCTGCTATGTCATGAAGTGGAAGTTGAGAAATATCTCCCTTTCCCATCATGTTTAAAATATCTATCCATTCATCTCTAATGGATTTTAATAGAAGGGCTTTCAAGGTCTCCTCATCTAAGTTACTCATTTTTGCTCTTTTCAGGTTGTATTGAAATCTTTCAAGCAAATCCTCCAAGTTTTCATCTTCTTTTTGCACCATTTTGAATACCTCATCCTTATGGTTGGTCGGCATGCAATAGTCCAAGTATCTATCCAAAAATGTTTGTTTCATATCATTCCAAGTCCTAATAGATTGAGTGACTAATCCCATGAACCATTTCAAAGCAGCTCCTTTCAATGTTGAAGGAAACAATTTGAGTTTTTGAGAGTCGTCCATATAGTCATAAGTTCGGCACATGACTTCAAACTCAAATAGAAATGTTTCAGGATCCTCACTTCGCAACCCATAAAAGTTTGGGAGGACAAATGGTGAGATGTTTTTCATTGTTGTACGAGATTCCTCATCAACTATAGGAAATCCAAATGAGTTATCTCCATCCCTGTTTCCCCCATTGTTACCTCTACCTCCTCCATTGTTTCCTCCTCCTCTACCTCTACCTCTACCTCCTCTTCCAAATCCGTTTACTACTTCCTCTGTCATGATAGTTTCCTCAGAGATTTCAGAATCCTATGGTTCTTCTATTAATGGCGAACGAGGAGGAATTTCTCCCTCTTCTTCTTCAGGTGATTCTACTTCTTTGATTACAATATGTTCCCCTGTAAAAGTGAAGAAATTCTTTTCCTAAGTTAGATTTGGTGGATAGTGTGGGAGAGTCTCCTAATTCAGCTGATACCCCTTGAATTCCAAGAATCCTAAGGCTGGGAGTGTGAGTTGGAGATGATGGAGGTGTATCTTGTCTATGCCTTGAAGTAAATGGAGCTATGAAAATCGAACTCTTGGCCCTAGCTATAAACCTTCCCCTAGAATCTCTTGCTCTATGCATGTCATTTTTTTATTTTTTATCTTCAAGTCGAGCTAATAATTCTCTTTCTGATCTTCCAGATCACTCTAAGTGCAAGAAGAGAGCATACTCAAGAAATTATTGAACCAATAACTCTCTTTTCTGATCCTCCAGATCACACTAGGTGCAAGAGGAGAGCATACTTTGAGAAGTTATCAATTTTTCCCTTCTTTAAATTTTTTTTCTTTTTTTTTTTTTTAAGAAATTGGCTACCTAGTTACACTTCCCCGGCAACGGCGCCAAAATGTTTGGTCAATTTAGAGTGTCCTAAATTGCTATATTAATTGTCAATCCGGGAGTCGTAAACTGTTGAAGTGCGGCGCACTATATGTGCAAGATAACCTATTTCTTACTTTTTGTCGTTTTTGATTTTTATTTCGTTTTGGGTTTATCTCTGTTGATTTCCTAATGTGAGATGGAAATTCTAAAATACAAGTATGGATATAAATTTTCAAGGCTATAATGTCCTTTAAAATGATTTCCAAAACTTCAAACTTTTCAAAATGGTTTTAAAACATGCAATGACGAAATTAATTCCTAAAAGAGAATGAAAATGTGCCACTATTCTAATTAAACAAACAGTGAACTATTGATCATGAAACCATTATCCTTGCTGCTGTCTAAATACAAAAGAAACTGTACTCAAAGAAATCCAAAAATTGCAAGCAAAGTAAAGCTAAAATCAAATTACATCAACTCATATTCTGACCCCTCACCATTAGTCTCGCTATGGCTTTCGGAGGTAATCATAAACAACTTGAGTAATCTGATATCTAATTTGTAGAAAATAAAACTAATATCAAACTACACATTCATACTTCAATCCCTCACCATTAGTCTCGCTATGGATTTCGGAGGTAACTGAAAATGACATGAGCAATTTAATATCTAACTTGCAGAAAATAAACTGATATCAAACTACACATTCATACTTCAATCCCTCACCATTAGTCTCGCTATGGCTTTTGGAGGTAACTGAAAATGACATGAGCAATTTAATATCTAATGTGCAGAAAAATAAACTAATATCAAACTACACACTCATACTTCAATCCCTCACCATTAGCCTCGCTATGGCTTTCGGAGGTAACTGATAATGACATGAGTAATTTAATATCTAATCTTAACTAATAAAGCAAATGAATAAAACTGAAATAAATAAAACAGTGCTGGAATTAAAAACTAAGAAAAATAAATCAGCAGAAGGACAAGAATGATTCCATGTCATTAGTCATTGTAACAAAGACACTGATCAGTTAACAACAGTATAAAGCATAAAAAATTATGGACATAGATAAAATGTTAATACCATAAGAAATGCAGTATATACACGTGAATAACTATGGTGTAATGAACGTAAGGAAATAAAGCATGAAACTATACAACAATATGAAACAAAACCTCGGTGTGTACAGGGGCCCTCTGCACAACCTCGGGCAACAGCTATCAACCACGAATTATGCTCAAAAACAGAGTCTTCTCATGTATTCAAAATGCAGTCATAACAAAGAAATAATGTCACAGCACAGTGGGCTTTCTTAACAACAAAATTACATTACCAAGACTAACTACTATGCGTATGGAAACACATTATTTATAGCAAACATTTACATAACTGATTTCCTAAGAACTACGTTGACAGAGGACACGTGAACAACGACGTCCAGGGATCTAGCATCATGGCTGTCGTGGTTATTAAATCTATTGAGGGTGGCTGTTGGATTCGCCTTATGGAGCAGTCCACAGGTGTTGATATGTCCCCAGAGATCTAGGAATGGCCACGCAAGTCTTCACGTGTTGAAAAACGGAGTCCTGTTACCGTAAGACTCTTTTGTTGACCACTGCTTGACCCCCGTTGACTATGGCCTCCTCTGATGAATTCGACTGAGCCAATAGGACTCGGTCCATGTCCACGTCATTTCCAACTTTCCCATGTGGCTCGATTTGCCTAAAGACACCTGCAATATAGACTTTAACAAAAAGGTTGCGGAAAGTTGAACTGGCTGCGAAAAGTGACAAGATTTCGCAGCTCAATGAGCAAAAATCTAATTCAAACAGCAGACACAAAACATAGTTAGGAAACCACTTTATATGCTCTTTTAAACTAATATGCAATGATGTTGACAGCTTAGGAGGTCCAAGTAAATGGAAAAAGTCTAGAAAGGTGTATTGGAAAGATGCAAGTTTGGGTCTCAACAGTGGGCAAACCCTATTCACTTGAGCCAATTAGAGACGTTTGTTTTCGTCATCCTCGGCCCAATAATAATTTTCCATATGGATCTATCGCGTAGGTTGTCAACTTCCATGGACTATCAACACCTTGTCATGAGTTATCATTGACCTCCTTCATCATTGCAGCAATGTAGATGATGTTCAAATGAACTGAAGGTGCATGGTCAGCCCCAATGAGTTGGGGAAGCTCTCTGTTAAGGTTGGACAATTGTGCGTGGTAAGGGCGAAGGAGTTTATCTTTCAAATTTTTCTGCTTACCCCTTATCCTTTGCATAGTTCGCATCTAGGACTTCGTGACAACGTGGCTTGCTTACTTGCCTTAAATAGACCATGGCATCCCATTTTTATGAAGAGATTAAATATTGGAGGCTACCCACTCGGGTGAAGATGAGGTTCAGGATGGACTATTGCTTTCAGATCTTAGCACTTGCACTATATACTTTCTCCATGCCCATTTATAGCCTATGGCCCTTGCTCCGATCCTGGTACTTAATCCATGCCTATTTATAGTGTTGTTAACTTATGTGCCTGAACTAAGTCATCCATTTTTCTTATGGTCGTTCCCTGTATCTGAAATGACCACCCATTCCTACGCAGTCTTTTGCCCATGCTCATCATGCTCATCACCTCAGTTCATTTATTTCTAGGCTCCTAGCATGTCTATTCCTGTATTAAATTGCATTGAATAGGCATGGAATCATGGCCTTTGTTCAGTTTCGTCAATCAATTTTCCCTGTAGTGTGGTTTGCGGGTGCGAGTATATACTAAATAGGAGTGGGGTGCATTATTATCTGTTGTTGTTTCAGGAAAATCATCGAAGCTTAAGAACATCCAACTGCATCGACCCTAAAAGACCTGAAGGATTTGCTTTCGAAATCAATAGGTAACTTGTCTATGCCTGTGCCAAAATCCATTTTCAATCTTGTCTTTCTCTGTGCCTCTACCAAAATGTGTTTTCAATCTTATCTTTAGATACATCTATGTAAAAAATTCCAAAACTTTCCAATTTTATAGTAGAAGCTGACCACATATATCCCACATAGGAGCCCTCAGTCCCATAAAAATTACCTACATTTGTAACACCTTGAAAGTAAATCTCCTATCACAAGGCGCATTTCCTTTCAACTGAAACACATTTTTTGGGAACTTGGCTCGTTTTAACCTCCCATTCCTCTTTGCGATGTCAAGCAATGTATAGATGTTACCCCTCTCAATGCCCTGCAACTCTCTACCCATGACTCTGCCCCAGGAGGTGTTACAAGTTGTGACCCACTATGCCCAGTTCGACATGAATTGATCTTTATACACCATCCCCAATAGTTTATTAGTCCCCAGTTTCCATACCCCCGTGCTGAGGAGGTAGTCACCAATTTGAAGAATTGATTGTTTTCTTTCTTGCACTTTCACCCTGGGAGTAACGAGCCAGTGTAGGTATGTCCCCAGCTACTTTAATCCATTGATTGGCATAGAGTTGATGCGGTCGATCCAGGTTCCATGCATTCTTCTCGGAATCATACCATTTATTTTTTCCTCAACTCTATTTCACCTCCCCTTTTGTCCTCGACTCTTACCATTGAGAAACTTCTCTAGATTGTCTGCCACGCCAACCAGTTGATGCGTGGTGCTCAGCAAAAAAATCTGTTACCCAGCTATTGCGTGGTGCTCAGCAAAAAAATTCGTTACCCAACTATTACGTGGTGCTTAGAAAATAATTTGTTAACCAGCTGTTGGATGGTCCTCAACAAAGAATCTGTTAACCAGCTATTGCGTGGTGCTCAACAAAGAATCTATTTACACAAATTTCCATCTGTTCACGCTTCTTTTTTACATGAATTCTCTCTTCTTTCGATCTTTGAATATGCAAATAGTTGCCCATGTTATTACATGTTACTCACCCTTTGTAATGCCAACTATCAGCAAAAACCTTGAACATATGCCAATTAAGGAAGTCTCCACGATCATTTAACCTCCACGCGTGAATAACCCTGTCGATGGTCATTGTCCTGGAATCCTAATTTCAGTTGAGCAAATATCTGCAAATGTATGCTAATGGGAATCTCTATTTGAATTGTAATATAGGTTTCATACCAACTTTTTGCTTGTGGTTGAGATTTTATCAAATTTCAGGAGTCTCGGAAGTTGCACTTATTGCGCTCCAAGGGTTTCCGTGTCTTCACGTCTTTGCATAATAGGTTGGGTACACGCCACATCAAAGCAACTACCCAGGACCTCGGCTTGTTTTTGAACTTGCAATTAAAATATGCACACTCCCTGATATTGATGCTCAGTGCATGGATTATCTCACATGCAATCTTGTTTTTTATAGGAAAATTTATCGGTTGAAGTAGAAACTAGGTTTTTGAGTGCATTTGTTTTTTAATGATCCTTAATTTTAAAGTGGTGTATGGTTGAATCTTTTGCAAATAAACTTTAACCCTTGGTTATGTAATTTGTGTTGTCATTGTTTTCTCCTCTGATGGATCCACCTTTCACTTTTGCAATTTTGGTTGTGAAAATTTCTTTACCTTCAATGATGTTTCACTTATTTGTGTTGTTGCAAAGGCTTAGTGATGCATTTGCCATTGTTCTATTGCCCTCGACGGTGGATTGTTCGAAGTGCTTTGTTAAGAATGATTGTTTTTTGTTTCTTATCTCCATTTCCATCCATTTCCTTTTCCTTATCGTAACATAATAGGAAACTCTTCTCTAGCCACACACACACATCTATCTAGCCATCATCTCAGCCATTCTCAGGTAACAGGTTCTTGACCAGCCTTTGTGTTCAACCAACTCTCTTCAATTTCCTTCTTTGTCAATCCAGTCTAGTGTGTTCTTTCCTGACAAATATTTTCTTATGAAAATGCATGTTTTCCAAAGGTTTTTGGATCGACTGGAACAAACCAACCTAGTTCTTGCCCCCAATCCGGTGCCTTCATATGGGTTCTAACAGGGCCTCAGTTTTAGGATTACATTAAGGGGACCCTATCTTGTTTCTTCTTCTTCTTGGGCAATCCACCCTTAGTTGAATATAGGGAAGAAGGAGGGACCTATCTTCATAAACTTCTTATCAATATGCTTATGAACCCACCGAATATTTAGGAGGAGATTATTGAACACCACACTTTTATGTAAGGTTTGGATCCTCAAGGTTTTATGTTCGATGTCACTTTCACGCCCTGGCACTCTCACCTTTGGTCTTTGTGATATGTATTTGTTTTCCCTCTATTAATGTGTTTGGAAGACAGTCATGTCATATAGTATATGCTTTCAATTCTACGTTGTTTGTAGGAATGACACTACTGTGAGAAAGGTCTGACATCTAGTTAACGCGTGAAAAACCAGAACCAATTGCTACGCAAGGAAGCAGAGCATTTTTGGCAGATGCAATTTTGTTTTGTATCAGAAAACTTTTCAGTTGAAGTAGAAACTATATTTTTTAGTGCATTAATTTTTGAATGGTCCTTAACTTCAAAGTGGTCTATACTTTATCCCCTAATTATGCAATTTTGGTTGTCATTGTTTTGTCTTCCAATGGAACCACCTTTCACTTTTGCAATTTTGGTTATGAATATTTCTTTGGCTTCAACAATGTTTCACTTATTTTTGTTGTTGCAAAGGCTCAGAAATTGTGTTTCAATCTCTTTGTTTAGCCAGGTAATATTCAATTTATGTTTCTATTGAATCTTGAGTTGATATGTCTTTGCTACCTCACCCTGCCATGGCATTATAAATTCCCAGAATCACATAAATTAAATAACAAATAAGCTTTTTGATAGCTATCAACCTTTATGGGTTGTTTAATAATTTATGAGCCATTTAATTATATGCTTGTGCTAGCTAGTCATACCAACGATCGATCATTGAAAGTCTTTGTCTCCTTCCCTTTTGGTCATAAAGCTTTGGTGAGACCTTAATGACCAGCAACCAGTTATTGCCTTGGCGAAGGACCCAGCCCTGTCAAATACTTGCCTTTAGAATTGCAAGAACATAAATTCTGACTATCTTATACAAAGGGAAACTAACCCAAAGGACCTCTTATCTCCCTTACTTGGAATCATATCCCCCTATCTATTTAGGTTTTCCTATTTGCAGCTAGTTGATGAAGTTGCATCATAATTTACAATTATAACTATTAACATAGGTCCATGCTCTTTAGCCACCTATTTACTTTTTACATTTGTTTTTTTAACGCATTATTTGATTAATAACTAATCATCAATAAAAGTGGCTCTGCACTGTTGTGGTGTATAAAATTCATCTCATGATTTGCTTAGACATAGGATTATGCTCTACAATTGGGTTCCTCTCATGTGGTTTGGAAAATGATTGTGACTTATTTGATTGATGTTTTTCACAATGATTTAAATTGGGTTGTCTGGGTTTCTTGCTATGGAGTCCCTTCTTAAAAAACATGAGTTGAAAAACCATTCATTTATCGATGCCTCTATTCACAATGATAATAACAGAATTGTAGTGGGAAGATGCAACTTTATATTCTCTCAATTCTCACATGTCTGCTATTCTTCTCATATCTGTGCCTCTAAAGGGAATTCACATGGTGTGTTTCCCCTAAAGTCACTTGGAGCAGATTATTAACCATGAACTCAAATAGATTGGTCATGGCTCCTTTCTCAACATTGCTCAGTCGATTTCCAAAATGGCAGAGGAAGCACCTTATGGAGCATGACTCATCCATCAATGTAATTGGATTTTTTGTTTGTATCTTTACTTCCTCGTTTTATGATCCTTACAAGTTTTCAATATGTGTGCTTTTGGTGATTAGCGATTGAAAATACTTGAAATTAATGTTTAGTAGCAGGTTGTTCTTTATGAATTTTTTATCATTACATTTATAACTTTCCCATGAGATTGATGTGTCTATCCTAACTCTTGTGGCTAAGTAGATACCTCCATCGCCCATAAGTCGGGTTGTATACCAACAAATGATTTCATATAAGCTCACTCACCAAATTCTCTCTCTTGTAATGAATGTCAATCTATATGTGAGTGAAAATGGAATTATTTCTTGAATAAATTTGTTGCATTAACTTAATCAAAGTATCACAAGTTTTCTTTTAGAAACTATTTTTCTCCCTTACTTGGAATCATATCCCCCTGTATGTTTAGGTTTTCCTATTTGCATCCAGTCGATGGAGTTGCATCATAATTTACAATTACAACTATTAACATAGGTTCATGCTCTTTAGCCACCTATTTACTTTTGACATTTGTTTTTTTAACACATCATTTGATTAAAAGTCAATCATAAAAAAAGAGGTTATGCATTGTTGTGGTGTATAAAATTCATCTCATGATTTTCTTAGACATAGGCTTATGATCTACAATTGGGTTCCTCTCATGTGGTTTGGAAAATGATTGTGACTTATGGGATTAATGTTTTTCAAAATGATTTAAATTGGGTTTTTTACACAGTATTTTGTCACACCTCCTGCACTTCCCTGTGTCATACCTCGAAGTGCCCAAAACTTGATAATTATGTAGTGTACCCATCTTGATATGCAATCCAGGTCCTCCCTGAAGAACTGATGAAAACATACCTTGAGCCTTCCCTGAGGAAATGAGCTCAAAACCCTAATTTAAGGGTTAGCGCGAATGTGACACTGCCTACTCATGTTGATGGTGGGTTTCACTATACTAGCCTTGCACCGGCAGCACGGCTTTTACCTGGATACTCGCGCTAATCCCTAAAAGGCAAGTTTTCCCAAAGAGGACAAGAAGCTTCGTGATCTAGAGGCTTCCAGAACGATGAGCTAGAGGTTGTTCGTTGTGGATGTGGTTGAATTCTCCTAATATTTCCCTTTGATCTTATCCCTATGAGCTTCCTCCTTGAGATGAGGACCTTCCCCTATCTTTGGTGAGATCCTAACTCTCTCTCCCTATCTATATAGTCATCCTCTCCCATTCCCAAATGGTTGGTCTTTGATTATTTGGACCCTTATGCTGAGATAGTGCCTACATGCTATTCACTTTGGCTTGGAGAAGGAGTGCTTAGAGAGCTTGAGCTTGGACTTGGAAATTCACTCAAGGAGGGCTTACTAACATCAAGGCCTAGGTTGTATGCTTCCTCTTTTATTCATTAATATATACAACTATTGGTTCACTTTCCATAAATTCTTGTGTCAATGCTTCATTTATCTTAATGCTCCTTGATCTATTAAGTGGATTACATTCGATTATGCTTCTTGCACTTGTATGCTTTGTTGTGTCTTCAGCCTCTTGTGCGGGTATTCAAACGTTGTGAGCAACAAGGACTGGGCCTGAAGAGCAAGCGATCGAGATATTCAACAAAGGAGTGCATTATAGCATTAGAACTAGGTAGGTCTCCTTCCTCTTTTCTCATATTGATTATAATTTAGGAAAGTATCTTGTAGATTGTTCGTTCGTTGCTAGACCCACTCATTGCGCTAGAGGGATCGTCTCTATCTGCAGAGAGGATTTACCTAGACAACAAAATGGTGACTCCACTAGGGAAGCTCTAACCTTTCCATCCATTCCTTCAATTTGATCCTCTGCTGAGTTTGACCAACTGTCGATTTCTTGGCTTGTGTGCATCACTGTAGGTTTATATAGTCATTGGTTTTTCCTTGAGAGTGTTGAGTCTGGTCTGATTTTTGAATTTTTTTATTTTTCCTTCTTTTCCTCACCCATCTCGTTTTCTGGTTTGATAGAAGCACTGCCAGTGTTTATTTTGAATTGACAGTCGCGTTGCTTTGCATTTCATTGCTCTTTTTCCTTTAACAGGTGCATTGATCCCAGAGGATAGAAAAAATTAGGGTTTCTTCTTATTTTTAGTGGATTTCAACCTCTATGAGTGTTTTTCCAGTGTGATTACAGTGTGTTTGTCTTGATTGTTGTCCTTTAGTGGTTGCAATTGTCTCTTGGCTTATGTTGATGTGTGATTGAAGACTGATTGCCTTCTAGGGCTTCTAGGTCTAGGGCACCCTTCACTCATCACTTGGCTTGTTTCACTAAGATTGATTGTCTCCATTTAGGAGTTTTACTATGATCAGGACACCATTTTCAAGTTGCTTTCGGTTCATATTTGCGAAATTATTTTCATTAGTATTGGATCATTTTTGTACTTTGAAAGTTGCTTTTGATCCATTGTCAAATGTGGATTACAATTGTTTGCTTTGGTGGAACTGAAAGTGTATGCTTGTTTTGATTGCATTTGTTTTTTGTCCAAGTTCAAGACCCTTAGACTTCTATTGGAAGGTGTTAAGGTTAAGAAAGAAGATGGTAGCCTTATCTATTCCATTCTTACTAAGTTAGTACCAGTCTACTCTATGTTTGTTTCCACCTTCCATTATACTAGAGAAGCCTTTATTTATCAAGGACAACCCTACAAGTCCCCCTCTTTTGATGCCTTTTTTTATTCTTTAATAAGAGAACAAGAAAAACTCTTACATCTTGGTTTTCTTAATACCAGAAACTCTTTTAAGAAAGCCTTAGCTACCCAGCAGCAATCAAATTCAAAGAATCCTAAGAAGCAACATCCTAAAAAGAATGGTCATAAACCAAACAAGGGTCCTAAGTCATTTCAATCTCAAAATGAAAAATCAACTCAACAAAATGATAAAGAAACTAAAAACAAAGGGAAGAAGACTGGTAGACATTGCAACTTTTGTAATCGTGATGGCCACTTAAAATCCAAATGCTTTAAGAAGATGGAAGCCTTGAAAGCAACAATGAAGAAGCATAACATCCATTTGGAGCACTCTTCACCTTCAACTTCATCTTCAGGGATAACACTTTTTTCATGTGGTTGTCAAGCATCTTGGTCTGGTTATGCACTAAATGTATCTTCTTCTTCTCATTCTCATGAGTGGCTCATTGATTTTGGAGCTTCTTATCACATGGTCAAAAACAAAGCCACGTTTTCTTCTTTAAATGATTATAATGCCAAAAATATATATGTTCGTGATGATATATCTCTTAGTGTTGTATTGACTGGAGCTATTCATCTAGATAATGGTCAATTTAATGATGTATTATGTGTTCCTAACTTATTCTACAACCTTTTGTCTATATATCAGATAACTCATTCAAGTGAAGGTAAAACCGTTGAATTTTCACCTTATGACATTGTAATTAGGGACCTAAGATGTCCTAGATAGATTTTACCTACTACCATTGCTGATGATTCTACAAGGTTGTATAAGTTTAACAACTTTGGGTCATCAACTCTTCCCTCTATATTTTTTGCTCATAATGATGAAGTGAGCAAACTTTCGCATGAGTGATTTGGTCACTTAAACTATCGCTCCCTTCAAAATCTATGTAAAGAAAATATGGTGACAGGTCTTCCTATGGTATCTTGCAGAGATGGTGTTTGTTCCATATGTGTACTCGGAAAACATCATCGGGGTATTTTTTAAAAATGTGCCCCTTGGCACATCCATCCCCTTTACAACTTGTGCATAGTGATTTATGTGGTCCACCTCCAGTTGTTTCATTCTCTGGCTACAATTATTTCTTAACTTTCACTGATGATTTCTTGAGATGCACTTGGGTATACTTATTGAAACTCAAGAGTGAAGTCTTTAACATGTTCTTGGCCTTTAAGGCCTTTTTTGAGAAACAATCTGGACATCAAATTCTTAAGCTAAGATTTGATAATGGTCGAAAATATGTTAACAACAAATTCATCAACTTTTGCAAATGGAATTCAATTGCAACATATTGTTCCATATACTCCACAACAAAATGGTGTAGGTGAAAGGTGGAATCACACCTTAAAGGAAATGGATAATTGTATGCTTCAAACTAAAGGACTTAGTCTTAAATTTTGGGCAGAAGCAATTAATTGTGTAAATTACATAGTAAATCACACTCCTACTAAGGTTTTAAAGAATATCACTCCTGAAGAAGCATGGAGCTCAATTAAACCAGATGTAAGTCACTTTCGTGTTTTTGGAAGTGAAGCATGATCCTTATTCTAGATGAGAAACATAAAGCCTTAGAACCTAAGAGTGAAAAATGTATTTTTGTTGGATATTCTGAATTTGTAAAAGGATATAGACTTCTTCAACTTAAATCCAAAAATGTTATCATTAGAAAAGATGTAAAATTTGTTGAAAATATATCGGCCTACGAGCCGAGTTTGGTGGATGTGCCACCTCTTTCTATCCCTTCTACTTCTAAAAATATTCCTTCTTCAAATGATGACAACAAGGATGACAATCCTCCCTCACCTTCTCGGGATCCTCCTTCAACTCCTCAGCTTCCAAAATGGGTCCACGCTACTCAGGATGTAGTAGGTGCTCTTGCAGGTGATCCTACAGATCAGTTGTGGAGTACTAAAGAAGGTATGTTTTTGATGATTATTTCAGTATCTTTTCATTGAAATTTACAAACCTTTTGCATCATGAACTAGGAAAATGATAAAGAATTATAATAGACCATGTGAGATTAATATGCAAGACGAAAACGCTGAAAATTTTCATTTCCTTATGCAGAAAGGAGGAAAAACGAGAAGTTGTCGTTCCAAAGGAAAGGACAAGGACGGGTTAACCGTTGTCCCTTTGACGGGAGACCGAATGCAAACAAGGCAAAGCAAATCAAAGCGAATCAGCCCGGGAAAGGAGGTGGAGATATCAGCTCGGCGCAGGAGAGAAAAGAAATGACTGAGGACTAACGGTTTGGTGAATCCCTCAAGATCCTTGATCCTGAGGGATTGTTGTTTTATCTATTTCTGCACCTAGATATCTCCGTCGTCACCCTTATAAAAGGGGCAACACTGTTAGCTCGGGGGAGAGTTAGAAACGGTTATGCTTTTATGTAATTTCCTTTAAAGATCAAAACTTTGATCATCGAGTCTCGTTAAGAACTGGTTTATTGTAATTCTGCTCTATGCATTAATACAAACTTGGTTATTATTTCATCTCTGAGTCTGGAATAACTTTAAGTAGTGTACCCCTGGAGGCTAAGGGCCCGGCCCTGGAGGACACTTGCTACTGTATTATTACGTTTGGTTCATGCGTGGTTTGCCTATTAACATCATTTGGTAATATGGTGTGTTTTATAAGTTTACATTTTTTTGTGTAAGTCAGCATTTGTATTCAAAGGAACATATAGTACAAAACTTCTGCAACTGCAGAAACCGGGCCGCTAAACAGCAGGCCCAGGAACAGGAGACTAAAAAGAATAGACGGCCCACCATGCAGGGCGGCATAGAACCACAAGACTGAAAGGGCAGCCGGAAAGGATAAAATATCCACCTCGGCTCCCAAGAGAAGAAAAGACTAGAGCAGAGCTGAACAAACAGAAAGAAGAAGGAAGTCCGGTCAGAACCAAAGACTCTACATAACGAGGGTGGAATCACTTGGTCGACCTTTTTTCCCTTTCTTTTTACCTACTTTGACCCAACCACTTGGACTCTGTTGGTTTGGTATGATCTGTAGACTGCGTTGGGCTGAGGGCGAAAGCTCCTTGTCTGAATCCGAAGGAGAAGACTCATGAGTTCGTTTCTGAGATATAGGAGGGACTGTGGCTTCCTCATGACAAACCGAGGTTGAAACCTGTGCTGGCATTTCGTCCATGATTTCCTCATCTTCCTCCTCGTCCTCTTCATCTGAGCTGGAAAAGACATCCATTGGGGGAGGATCATGAGGTTTCCAGCTTTTGGATTTTGGCTTAGAATTGGCCTTCTTTTTTGGGTGGGCATTGAAGGACACGAACTTTGAAGGTGCCCTGTGAGATGACAATTTCGGCAACGAAAGGCTGTATTCTCGAAATCCAGGGATTGAGTCCAATGGAAGTCTCCTATTTTTAAAATGATTTGATCAGGAAGTCCTTTGCTTATGTCTATTTCTGCGCAGATTCTGGCGTAGGTGTAGATTCCTTTTTGCCCTCTTGAGGCGTCTGTGTTGAGGAAACGTCCTAAGGAATTACCGATTCCTTCAAAAACAGCAAAGTGCCATAAATGCGCTGGAAGGTTAGGAAGTCTGACCCAGATTGGAAGTTTGGTGATGACTGCTGTGGATGGATCGAAATCTTGGAACCATGGAGTGAGGAACAGTCCCGCAGAATTCCAAAACCATGGGCCTTCAGTTAGGACTCTTTGGTAGTCCTCACTGTCAACAAACAAGGTAATGAAGAAGCCTTTTGAACAGAGAATAACCTTGCAATTGTTGGTCCAATTTGAGTGAATCCATTGATACAGATCTGTTGTGCGAGGCCAAAGACCATTGAACCTGCAAATGATGCCTGACTCTGCAAACACCTGGTGATTCCTTTCCAACGTAGGATGACTTATTTCAATGGATGGGGATTCCTCCAGCTTGTCTACTAAGAATGGTTTAGGAGCTTGAGCTGGTGAAACTTTTTCCTTGGGCTTCTGAGCATGGACGGCATCCTTATAAGAAAATGCTGCAGCAGAGGAAGACTGTCCAACAGCTCCCCCTCTCAGTCGTAGGGATAATGTGATGGAAGCATTTCTTTGAATGTTATAACAGGAAAGGGGACATGAGTCCTCCAATTGTTTGCCTTCGAAAAGGAGACGCTGAGAGGCTATGGGAATCCCCTCCTTATCTTCCATTATCTGCTTAAGGTCCTGCACTAGATCTGAAGGTCTCACCCACTGCAACAAAGTTTTGCCGGAGAGGAGCACAATCAGAATCTGAAAAGGTGCTGAGTCATCTGTTTTCTGCTTGCTGCTATGATCCTGATTCCAGACAAAACTGGTGCATGCATAGCCATCTGAGGGCGCAAACTGTGTTGGTTCTGTTAATTCCTGTTCAGAAGAGCAAGCAGAATTCCTCTCTGTATTCTTCTTGCTTGGGGATGAGGCACCCCTGGAACTCATGGCTTTTACATCTGCAAGACCATGCTCAGGCCCATCTCCTACTGAACCTTGTGAATCATGCCGGATTCCTAAGACCTTTCCAGCACATTCATTCTGAGCTGAGATTGAGAACAGGGCCCTTTTTGGGACCAAATCTCGGTTGGGCTTTTCGTCAAACACTTGCCCCGCAAACTTCTTGGATCTAAAATGAAATATCTTATTTTGCTGGTTCTGGAATTTCACGCTTCTAAATTTCCCCACTCTCCAAATTCTCTCCCTTTGGACCCTATTGGCCGCTGCATTGGGGGCGCCGACATCCGATTCTAAACATTTCCGCATATCCAACCCTGCACTGCTGCACGAGTTGGGCTTTCCCGTGGAGCCGCCTGCTCCTCCTACCTTCTTTCCCCACGCTGATGGAGCCATCTTTGGCTTCCCGCTAATTTCAGATTCGGCCATCTCCGTTGACTCCTTCGAACCCGCGAGAGCCTTCGGGCCATGAGCCTCGGCGAACCCAGTGGAAATGACCTGAGACCACCAGGCTGCTCCGTGGCCACTGCACCGTAGGCTATTCAAACAAGCCAAAGATCTTCGTAGGCGGGGATTGGGGCCTTCTGGCCAAGAACAGACGGAATCCTGGATAATTTCCATGTCTCCTCTGCAACTGGATATTCCCGCGCTTCGCTTCTCTGCTGATAAAAAATGTGTGTTTTATAAGTTTACATTACATGCTCTGTTATGTTTAATTCATTAAGGCTTCTACAGACACGAACAATTGTATTGAATTTGCATCATATTCCTGTTCTTTTAAGAAGTTGATCTAATACTGCTAGTCTTTACAGAATACTGTTACTATTCCATTACAGAGCTTTTGTGCTATGCACCTGTTCATTAACGTTACGGAATTCATTTGGGAGTTATGTTCTTTGTGACTGTTGGATTTACGAACAATGATGTTCTATTCTGAAATGCAGTCGTATTCTTTCTAATTGAGATCGATACTTGGATCAGATTACTATTTAAGTGTGCTGCATGCGTATATGGTTTTTAAGCGTTGTTCCATAATTTATCAGTAATCAGTGTTGTTCCATTGGTGTGTGTCATTCAATCCGCCCTTAAGAGTGAAAGATTGTCGTTTGATTCCTGTAGATTACGATTAATGCATTTGATCTGATAGACTAAAAGGTTACTGCTTGTGAGACTTAGTTGATGTTATATTTCTTAGTTGTTGTTCCATTTCGGATTTTCTGTTCCATTTCGAATTTGTTGTTCCATTTCAGTCTTGCTGTTTGATTTCTTAATTGTTGTTCCATTTCTTATTTGTCATTCCAATTCCTGGTATTGGCGTGAAGAACGATTGTAGACTGTAGTGAGCATTGACATCTACTGTCCGGCTCCCAGATCCACGATCTGTTCTCTGATTTCCTTTTCCATCAGTTTCCAAAGGGATGGGTTATTTCTACCGAACCCTTGACTGATAAGTTCCTTAGTCTTTTGAAGGTGTGATTTAATCTCTTGAAGTGGTTAAGCTATAGACAATCATCCATTTACTCTTGTATTTCTGAACATTGTACTACTAGCATTACTCTGGCAAATGATAGCCTCAGACTGAGACACTCTTTGAAATAACGAAACGTTCCTGGATTGACATATTAATGTGAGGTAATTAGAGGTGAAAGAGACCCTTTTTATAGCTCTACATTTTGGCGCTGTTGTTGGGGAAAGAGTGTAGCCATTTGTTCCTTTTTTTTTCAGAGTAGTGTACGAACCTGTTAGGGAAGAATTGGGTTTTAAAAATGGAAGGTAAGAACCTACGTGTGGAGCATGTAAAAGCCCTGCTCCTCTGCCCGCTTTCCTACAGATTTGCTGCTGTTTTGTTTGAGTAGAATTTAGAAGTTAATTTGAGTGCATGGCTAAGCAAAAAAAGCCAGAAAAAATCCCAAACCTCTACCCAAGCCAGAAAAAGCTAAGGGGCTGGTGACCCTTGGCCGAACAACCTTCATAGACGAAATCTACAAGAAAGCAGAATCTCAGCCCTCAGTAGGACCCAGGAAAGTCATTTCTAAACAGCCTACTAGTTCCCTTCAGGCCACAGGATCACCAACTGTAGCCTTCGTTGAGGTGCATAGTCAAACTAAAGAGCAGGACTTTCAATAAATTGAAAATTCTACTCCATAACTATTGCAGGAAGGGAATATCAGCAATCTTTGTGAAGGAGAAGGAGAAACAGGGGAAACCGAAGAACTAAGGTCTCCCATTGGAACAACTCAGCCATTAAATAGCCCAGACAAGGGAAGTGCTGCAAAAATCATTGTTGAAAAAACTCAATCTCCTCAGACATCAGGCACTCTCATTATCCCAGATAGAGGAAGTGTTATTAAAATTGTCCCTGTTAAAGCCATTCCCTCTCAACCTAGGAATACTCTCCTAGATATCCCAGAAGGATACTGGCATATATTCGACTCAATGGCTCAAAACCAGCCAAACACTCAAACTTCTACATTACAATACCCCATAGTGGATTCTGCAGCAAATGCACCTATGAAAGCAATCCCTCTTCAACATATCCCTACATTCCACGGTCTTACATCAGAAGATCCGGATGCATTTCTATTTGAATTTGATGTACTGTGCAGGGGATATGATTACACCACCGACCCCCAGAAACTGAAACTATTTCCCTCTACATTAAAAGGGGCTGCTTTAAGATGGTTTATGGGATTAGGTGACGGGGTTATAAATAAATGGGATCAAATGAAAGAATCTTTTCTGAAAAATATCAGGACTATTGCAGATCTAGAGAACTAAAGGACGAAATATTCCAGATGACAGCTAGACCAAATGAAACATTAGAGGAGTATGTGGAACACTTTCAGTATAATCTTCAAATATCTCCCTATGCATCAATACCTTTACCTGATAATGTGTTAAAAACAACATTAATAAGGGGCATGAAGGAACAATGGATTGAAACATTAAACATTATGGGAAAAGGAGATATTTATCAAGAAAATTCTACTGACATTATTGATTTATGTATCAGGAGCTCGAGAGGCAGCACAAGAGTAAAACCGACAGAACATGATCGGTTTGTAAGAGATAATAAAATTCCAACAGAAGGAGTAATGCGTGTAGAAATTGGAAATTTATTGGAAAATTTTAAAACTGATATACTAGGGACACTAACTACACAACTTGATATTATGCAGGCCAAACAGAAGCAAATGGAGGCAGAACAGAATTTGGCAATCTTCTGTCCCCGATGCAGGAAAAAGCATAGTCATAAGGAGTGTCCACTGGATGCAGTCCAAACATGTGCCATCTGTACAAAAGATCACCTGATGGAAAGCTGCCCCTCACTCCCTGGATTGAAAGCAGTATATAAGGAAGCAGAAGAAGAGCCAGAATCGGTGTATTTGCTCAACCAACGCCGTCAGTGGCAGCCGAGACAATCTGGTATGTTTCCAGACCCAACTTCTTCTTTTCAGCCTCCGCAGTATAATGCTCAACAATATAATATGTGGCAGAGTCAATCCCAATCCCCATTTCCAAACTGGTCACCGCAGTCGTTTCCTTCCTCAAACCCGTGGCTGAATCAGGCAAGCCAATCTGGTTGGCCAAATCTTCCTTATACCCCACCATATTGGCAAAGTAACTCATATCCACCACAATGGACTCCCCCTACTTCACAAAGTTCAGCCTGGCAGACAAACTGGCAGAGACCGATGCATCAGCCAGTAGGAACCATTCCGCTCCCTCAACCTACACTGCCAGCCTTACAACAAAATCCCCAATCTAATCTGAGATCGCAACTCCCAGCCCAACCCAACCCCAATCCAAATAACAGACTGGTCCAATCTGTCCAAATTATAGAAACAACAAAAATAGGAGCCGATCTGAGGGAGTGTAATGATCTTCAGTCAAGATCTAGGCGTATTATTGAAACTGAGGGAGATAAGACAGTTCAGGTTGACAATCAGTTACCCATAGAACATCTATCACAACAAGAGGATGTGAATAAACAACAAACTCATAATCAAGCAACCACATCCTTTCCCCTATTCCCAGAACGATTAGTCATACCTCGACCTATACAGTATCCTGATTTTGACATTCTGGGAGAATTACAAAATATGTACATAAAATTCCATTCCTCCAAGCCATTCAAGACATCTCGATATACGCAAAAACTATCAAAGAATTGTGCATAAAGAAACCAAAGAGGAATATAACAAATAACCCAAGAGTCCAAGTCGTCGGCACTCTATCTGACTTACCATCAGGAAAAGAAACACCCATTAAATATGAAGACCTAGGAAATCCAATTGTAACTGTCCAAATTTATGGTCAGACCCTGTCAAATGCCTTAGTTGATCTAGGAGCTGCAATTAATATCTTAACAACCACTACTTGCCAAAAGCTAGACATTACATCTGTAGAACCCACCTCTACCTTGCTAGAATTGGCTAACCGATCTGTGGTTAGGCCGGAGGGTACACTGCATGATGTCATGGTCTCTGTTGATTCCTGGGAACATCCAACCGATTTCCTGATAATAAATCCCAAAACCCGACTTGATGGACATCCATTGATTTTAGGTAGACCTTGGCTTGCCACTGCCGATGCCTATATTGGCTGCCGGCAAGGAAATATGACCATAACCAGAGGACTGAATATCAAGAACTTAGTTTTATATCCTCCAGCATAGCCAAGTGTCACAATAATCAAAACTAATAAGAACCCTGTATCATACCTTACTGATAACATTAGATCTCCATTAACCATACAAGAGGCACTTGATTTCAAAGACCAAACAGAAGATGATGCCATTAATAATTTCATTAGTCAAACTGAATCCAGATCCTGCACACAATGTCATATGATAGAAGCAGCATTTGATAATGAATTAGAAGAAGATCCTCTGAAAGATACGCATGATCAAACAATACCTGTTACTTCCGTTGCAAATAGTAAAATTGTGGAGATTGAACTGGGTAAAACCTTAAATATTAATGCCAACCTCACACTCGAGCAAGAAATGAAGCTCATCCATTTGTTAAGGAAATATAAAGAAGCATTTGCATGGGACTATCCTGATATGAAAGGAATTGACCCCCAATTATGTACACACCACATTTATATAGAAAAAGATGCAAGACCTGTTCGTCAACCTTAGAGGAGACTAAATCCTCATCTAAAAGATGTGGTAAAAGCCGAACTTCAAAAACTTTTAGATGTCAATTTTATCTACCCTATCTCTGATAGTAAATGGGTCTCTCCGCTTGTGGTGGTACCAAAAAAGAATGGGAAATGGAGAATCTGTGTGGACTACAAAGAGCTAAATAAAGCAACACAAAAAGACCACTTCCCTCTCCCATTCATCGACCAAGTATTAGACACTTTGGCAGGAAAGAAATTCTTTTCTTTCCTGGATGGCTTCAGTGGATACAATCAGATTCAGATTGCCCCTGAAGATCAAGACAAAACTACTTTTACTTGTCCTTGGGGAACATTTGCCTACCGAGTTCTACCTTTTGGCTTATGCAATGCTCCTGCCACATTCCAAAGGGCTATCCTTAGCATTTTTGCAGATTTAATAAATGAAGGACTTGAAGTATACATGGATGACTTCACACCATACGGAGATGATTTCGATCCTGCATTAGATACCCTAGAAAAAGTCCTACAACGCTGCATTGCTACCAGGCTTTGTTTAAGCCACGAAAAATTCTATATGATGATGACTGAAGGACTTATCCTAGGACATTATATTTCAACAGTTGGCATTCAGGTAGACCCAGCCAAAATCCAAATAATTTTGCTTATTCCCACCCCTACTACTCAGACGGAGGTACACAACTTTCTTGGATTTTCTGGTTATTATAGGAGATTTGTAGAACATTATTCGTACATTGCTGTACCTCTGTATGCACTAACTGGTAACGTTGACTTTCTTTGGACAGAAAAATGTGAACGTGCTTTCAAGGATCTGAAAAAGCTTGTGTCCACAGCCCCAGTTCTTCGAGGACCAAATTGGGATTTGCCATTTCAGATATCATCTGATGCCTCAGATACAGCCATTGGAGCAGTCCTTGGGCAAGAAGAGAATAAAAAACCATATGCAATTTACTACATCAGCAAAAATTTATCTCCTGCTGAATTAAACTATACTGTTACTGAAAAAGAATTTCTAGCTGTAATACATGCTATTAATAAGT
The DNA here is from genome assembly GCA_031772625.1 of Pinus tabuliformis. Taxonomy (NCBI): domain Eukaryota; kingdom Viridiplantae; phylum Streptophyta; class Pinopsida; order Pinales; family Pinaceae; genus Pinus; species Pinus tabuliformis. The sequence goes on along the minus strand of CM062812.1, from coordinate 416,584,043 downwards.
TAAGACATTACATTACTGGATATCCTGTTATCTTGTATACAGATCATTTTGCCATAAAATATCTAGCAAATAAGCCTGTCACAAATGGAAGAATAACTAAATGGCTGATTTTATTGCAGGAATTTGACATTACAATCAAGGATCGACCTAGCAAAGAAAATCTTGTAGCCGATTTTCTCTTAAGAATTCCAAAGCCAATTGATGCAACAACAGTTGAAGACCAATTTACGGACGAACATCTGTTTGTTGTGGCTATTCAAACACCTTGGTATGCTGACGTTGCCAATTATCTAGCAGTGGGTAAATTACCGAAGCATCTAACCCCTAATGAGCGGAAACAGATTGTTCAGCGGAGTGCTCGATTTTCTTGGATTGGGGGCTATTTGTTCCATACAGGGGCAGACATGCATATCAGGAGATGCGTTCGAGAAGATGAAATCTTTGACATTTTAAAAGCCTGCCATGACGGACCATGTGGTGGACATTTTGTCGATCGCAAAACTGGACATAAAGTGCTACAGACAGGGTATTATTGGCCCACGGTTTTCAAAGATGCAAAGAAATTTGTCCAAGCCTGTGATAGTTGCCAGAGAGCAGGATGCCCTAGTCAGTCTGATGAGATGCCTCTGAAACCACAGCTAGTCATCGAACCATTCGAGCGATGGGCTCTTGATTTCGTTGGACCAATTAACCCATCATCAAACCAGAAAAAATATATTCTGGTGGCAACAGAATATGTCACCAAGTGGGTTGAAGCAGAGGCATTGCCAAGAGCTACAGAGGACTTTATCATACAGTTCTTGTTCCATCTATTTGTACGTTATGGTCTTCCAAGAGAAATAATTACAGACAGTGGACCACAGTTTGTTGGGAACAGAATAGCTGCAACACTCAACAACTATCATGTCCAGCATAAAATCACTACTCCATACCACCCACAGGCAAATGGGCAGGTAGAAAGCAGCAATAAAATAATAGAAGCAATCCTAACGAAAACCATTGCGTCACACAGACGTGATTGGGCTGCCAAACTACCTAAAGCACTGTGGGCTTACAGAACAACATGGAGAAGCACCACTGGTTACTCACCTTATCAATTAGTGTTTGGAAAACAACCCATTTCCCCATAGAATTCAAAATCCAAACATTACGAACAACACAGGAAGTTGGCTTAGATTTAACCGAGGCACAGATTAATCGATTGCAGCAGATCAATGAGCTGGACGAAATTAGGCTCTCTGCACTTCAAAACACTGCCCTGATCCAACAGCAGCGAGCTAAATGGCATGATGCTCTCATTAAAAATAAAGTCTTCCACGAAGGAGACTGGGCTCTTTTGTACGACTCCAATTTTAGGACTTCCCCGGGAAACTCTAGACTCGTTGGTTGGGACCATACGAAATCCAGAAGGTACATGACAATGGGACCCTTACTCTAATCACTATTGACGGTTCTGGATATGCCTTCAAGGCAAATGGCCACCGAGTTCGTCTCTATCGCAAACCACTTACCCGGGAGTCCTTCTGCCAGCAGCTACGCCAAGACTCTGATATGGAGATTTTGGGGGAGGAAGAGAAGTCTTCCTCACCTGTAATTCATTAAGGAATTTATTTCTTTTTACAGTTTGTACATAATTCCTTTTTTTTTTAATCATTTTTGTACATATTTTTGAATCAATGTTTTGTTGTTATTTTTGCTGTTCCTTTTTTCTCAAAAGAACAGCTTTTTCTTTTGGCTGTTCCTTTTTCAAAAGAGCAACCCCCTTTGGATCAGTCGTCATTTTGTTGTAATTTGGTTTTTTCTTTGTGTTTTTGCTGTTCCTTTTCCAAAGGAACAACATTTTCAATTTTTGTTGTTCCTTTTCCAAAGGAACAACATTTTCAATTTCTGATGTTCCTTTTCCAAAGGAACGACATTTTTCCTTGTTTTAAGGAACAACATTTTCGATTTCTGCTGTTCCTTTTCCAAAGGAACGACATTTTTGCTTGTTTTGCTATTCCTTTGGAAAAGGAACAACATTTTTGATTTCTGCTGTTCCTTTTCCAAAGGAACGACATTTTTGCTTGTTTTGCTGTTCCTTTTCCAAAGGAACAACATTTTCGATTTCTGTTGTTCCTTTTTCAAAGGAACAACATTTCTGTGTGTTTTTGTTATTCCTTTTCCAAAGGAACAACATTTTTTCGATTTCTGCTATTCCTTTTTCAAAGGAACCGCATTAGTATGTTTTGTTGTTCCTTTTCCAAAGGAACGACACCTGTGTGTTCTGCTGTTCCTTTTCCAAAGGAATAGCGCTTTCCATTTTTGCTGTTCCTTTTTCAAAGGAACGACATTTGCATTTTCTGTTGTTCCTTTTCCAAAGGAACAACATTTGTGCTCTTCTGTTGTCCCTTGCATGTTTTTGCTCTCCTTGAGAAACAACTTGTTCCTTTTGCTGTTCTAAATTGAGGATGCTTATTGATCTCGTTCTTGCAAGTATTTTAGAATACAGCTATGCACTTATGCGATGGATACAAAATCACAACATACTGGAATCAGTCAATCATAAATTGCTATCTTTATAAGAAATTGCTCTGAATTGGTAAGAGGACAGAAGGAAGGACACACTTATTTATCATCTTTTGCTGCCATTGTTCTACTAATTCTGCTCTGATTGGTTATCTTTATCATGATGATCCCTTTTCATCCTCTTTGATCATTATTTAGGAATAAGAGCAAAGGGTTTGTATCTTCCTATTGAGATGTTAAGACTTCTTCCACCATTCCTACTCTTAAGGAGTGTTGAACCACCCTTTGTGTATAAATAAGGGAAAGTACTTTATGAAAAACAAAGAAAAAAAAAGAGCAAACATGACTTATAAGTTGTCAAATGCAGGATAGGGGGTCTCATCAAGAGCCAGCCTACCATGATCATGAGGACAAAAGCGAAGTGGCATTCCCACTAGGGCCACCACACCAGGGATATGGTCCAAAGGGTATACCAAATAAACAACCCTTGGAACAGGAGGTCTCATCACGAGCCGGCCTGCCCACTTTTCGCTCCTTCCTCGTGAATGGCATTGTGGTTAACTGGTCACCAAGCCAGCATAATGGCCTACATTTTGACATCACACAAAATTCCCTAAGCATACATAAAGGACCATGGTTCCATGGGTGAAATAAACAACTCTGCCAAGGTTATGGACACCTGTCGGCAGCAGAGCATTGTTAATGGTATTGAAGTCACATTATTTACACCAATAGGTAAGTTACTAGCACCCTTCTGTTTCTTATACCTTAGTAATTGATCATATATTATTTCCCGAATCATATATCGCATGTAAATATATTATCACCAATCATGGCAAAGCAGTTGACAATGACCGCATCAGACTTGGAATGTACGGCAGATGTCCTATCCTCCCAGCCTCGCATCATATCACAGCAGCTTCTGACGTATTAAGCGATCCAACTCCATGCCTCGATTACGGTAATTTGCTGCTTTTGTAAACATGGCATATTGCCATACGCTGTTCCTTTATGACTCTGCTTCAGAGCGGGCGCTGCTCCTTTATTTGACGGCTGGGACAGCCTATCACATTGCGGGGGGGGAGGTTAACCTCATCATTCCCTGGGTTACGTGTCAGCCCACTATTCGGGAAGTTGTGTACTAGGGTATGGCACGACTCAACGGCATACTATTTTTATTTTTTCTACATGACTTGTTGTTCATAAGCCAGTTCTATTGTATACTCTGTAGCATTAGATTTTGAACAAGTCTTGCGTTTGTCAGCCTCTCTATGTTTCAACAGCACAAACAATTATCGTTCCATTAAGAGTTTACAGTGAAACCATGGGAGGAAGATCGATTCGGAGAGAACCGCAGGTGTTAACAGTCTCTGTTGCTGCCCGGGAAATCCTGGCAAGAGCAGGGTGGCTGACTTATCTCAACCGCTTGCAGGAGTCTAACGAGACTGTGGCAATTGAATTCTTGCAGAATTTGCAAGAGGATTACTCCACAGTAAGGGGGAGACACATAGCAGTCACTGATGACATAATCGCAGAAGTCTCGGGACTACCAGCCACTGGACCTGTATGGACGTTAAAAAAGGAAAGATTGCAGAAGGTTATAGAAATCTTCCAGGACGAAGGCCAGAGCCTGGCAATTAGAGGAAAGGGAGTTCTGCCAGCAACACTAGGAGAGCCGTGGGCAGAATTGGTAAAGACCATTCAAAGCTACATCACATGTGAAGGCAGAAAAGACGTGGTAAGACCACGACATCTTAAACTCTTAGCTGTACTAAAGCAAAAATGCTCTGTGAATTTACCTGAATTTTTGAATTCGTTACTTCATAACATTGCACGGAGCATAAAAAAGGCACAGTATGTAGAGTCAGTTGTTAGTCATCATGGGTTGATTCGGTTAATTGTCAGCCATAGCCTCACCCAGCAGCAGAGTAGCTGGGAAGAGATAATTTCCATGATAAATGGGGGATTGACCGCACCATCCCCAAAACGTAAACATGCCACCAGTACACCCGAGCGTCCAGAAAAACGCAGGGAATTGGCAAAGCGTAAACATGCCACTGGCACACCCGAGCGTCCAGAAAAACGCAGGGAATTGGCAAAGTGTAAACATGCCGCCGGTATACCCGAATGGCCAGAAAAACACAGGAAATCGGTCCGGCTAGCACGACTATAAGGGAGGCTAGAGAAGCCCCAAGAAAACACTAGCCAGCCGGTAGAAATTGAAGATGAGCAAACCTCACGGCCAGAAGGGGAGGCCGAGCAATCACAAGAAGAAGAAGAAAAAGAAGAAGAGGCCGAGCAATTTGAAGAAGAAGAAAAAGAAGAAGAGGCCGAGCAATCTGAAGAAGAAGAAAACGAAGAAGAAGCCGAACAATCTGAAGAGGAAGGAGAAAAAGAAACTGAAACCGAAGAAGATAAGGAAGAAGAAGCCGAGCAATCCGAGCAGGAGGAGGAAACGGAACAACAGGAAGGTAGCCCACTGCAGGACCCAGTGGGAGAAGATGAATTGGCCGAAGTCTTGGCCAATATGAGCGAATATGGCCAACCTTCCAGTCCATCAGACCCCCATGCCAAGAAGAAACCCCAGGAGGAAAATGCACCTGAAGAACCACATGCAAAGGAGGCAGAAGAAGAGAATCTGCCTATTCATGATGAAAAGATGATAGGAGATACTGAACAGGAACAATCCGTTCCTAACCAGAAGACACCAGAAGAAATTCTGGAGGAAACAGGGGCAGAAAGAGAGGTCGCCCAAGAAATAACAGAACCAGTTAGGGTTCTTGCCCCGGAACAGCCAGAGCAGGACAGTGAAGAAACACCCCAGAAGGAAAATCCGGGAATTAGTCACAGTCCAGGCCGCAGTGAACAGCCTGTTGTTCCTTCTAAGGAAATTTTGGAAATTAAAGAACTGCGAAAGGAACAACAGAGATTATTGAATATAATAGTCCAGCTCCACCAGCAGATTAGGATTCTAAAAGCAAGGCAAAGGGTAAAAAGAACTTCGGGAAGGAAAAATGTGACCACTCCAGCAAAACCCCTCAAGGCAAAGGGGCGGAGGACCATAATCCATCCTGCTGTTCAAAACCCTATCGAAAACCAGGCTGCTGTTCCAACTGATGCTGAGAAATAGACTGTTGTTCCAATAGAAAAGGAACAGCAATGGACTGATATCCACGTTAAGATAGAAATGGATGAGATGATGACCCGTGATAAGGAAATTTAGACGGAGGCACCACTTTTGGGAGTAATAAGGGTTATGAACTCAAAGCAACGCAATAGGAAAGTTCAGGTAAAACTCCCGGCCTCCACTGCCGCATGGAGAAAAGATCCAAAAACAGTAACCCTACAAAAGAGTTTGAAGCAAGCTCAGCAAGAAGCAGAAGAGCTTAGGGAACAAACGGTCCCCCGCGAAAAGTATGAAGAGCTACAGCAGCAGCTGAGGAACGTCAATCTATCCGAAATCCAAGCCTTTGAAGGGTGGCGAAGGGAACAAGAGAAAGTCGCAAAGGTAACTCGTAGGTTAGATATCGTTATCAAGCAGATGGATACCTTGTGTTCTTTATACAATGACGTCTTAGCATGTAGAGCCCCTGCCAAGAATTATGCCTTGTTTCTACTGGAACGGTATTTGCAACTAAAAATAAAGGCTATTAAAGCAGGTGCTCCCATACAAATTAACACTGTCAATGATTTTATAGATTGCTGTAAGCACTACGGGGTAAAAGTCCAGAGACTACTGTGTGAGTTCTATTTACATAACCTTGTATTAGACCAGGAGACCGAGCTGAACCCTGGCCCTTTTGTTGGGGATGTCCAATTGCAGGCGTTCATCTCATTTGGGGTTAATCAAATTAAATGGCTTAAAGCCTATAATACTTTCCAAAGGCAAGAAAACGGACTAGATTTGTGGGTAAGGGCTGAGCCTAGGGACCCAGTACAGTTGTGGAGAGCACATAGAAACCTCATGAAGACTCCAGGTGTAATTGAAGCATTAGGACCCATGCATGAGGCACTCATTCGACAGGGATTAGAATACTTTTTCTCTATCAAAGACCTTGCCATTGATGCAGCTAAATTTCGGTACCAAATCTCTAATCCGAATATCCAGCTCAGGGAACCGTTTAAGTATGAGAATTTTAAATTAGCTGCCAACCGCTTTCACCTCTATGGCGAAATCGTTTTGAGGGCAGGGCCATCCTGGTTAGGATATAGGTTCCGGAGTCCAATTATTTGGCACCCTGCACCCAGATACCAAGCCCTGTATGAGATGCCCGAGGGTCAGACAGGCCATTTCTTTGACTACCTAGTTACTCATCACGGTTGTAGGCCTCCACATAAGATTCTATCTCCAGCCTATTCTCTCACTGCCTTACATGTCAACTACAATGTTTTCATGAGGGCATGAAATAGGGTAAGCAGGGGGGTGTGTGGAGTACTAAAGAAGGTATGTTTTTGATGATTATTTCAGTATCTTTTCATTGAAATTTACAAACCTTTTGCATCATGAACTAGGAAAATGATAAAGAATTATAATAGACCATGTGAGATTAATATGCAAGACGAAAACACTGACAATTGTCATTTCCTTATGCAGAAAGGAGGAAAAACGAGAAGTTTCCGTTCCAAAGGAAAGGACAAGGACAGGTTAACCGCTGTCCCTTTGACGGGAGACCGAATGCAAACAAGGCAAAGCAAATCAAAGCGAATCAGCCCGGGAAAGGAGGTGGAGATATCAGCTCGGCGCAGGAGAGAAAAGAAATGACTGAGGACTAACGGTTTGGCGAATCCCTCAGGATCCTTGATCCTGAGGGATCGCTGTTTTATCTATTTCTGCACCTAGATATCTCCGTTGTCACCCTTATAAAAGGGGCAGCACTGTTAGCTCAGGGGAGAGTTAGAAACGGTTATGCTTTTATGTAATTTCCTTTAAAGATCAAAACTTTGATCATCGAGTCTCGTTAAGAACTGGTTTATTGTAATTCTGCTCTATGCATTAATACAAACTTGGTTATTATTTCATCTCTGAGTCTGGAATAACTTTAAGCAGTGTACCCCTGGAGGCTAAGGGCCCGGCCCTGGAGGACACTTGCTCCTGTATTATTACGTTTGGTTCATGCGTGGTTTGCCTATTGACGTCATTTGGTAATCTGGTGTGTTTTATAAGTTTACATCACATGCTCTGTTATGTTTAATTCATTAAGGCTTCTACAGACACGAACAATTGTATTGACTTTGCATCATATTCCTGTTCTTTTAAGAAGTTGATCTAATACTGCTAGTCTTTACAGAATACTGTTACTGTTCCATTACAAAGCTTTTGTGCTATGCACCTGTTCATTAACATTATAGAATTCATTTGGGAGTTATGTTCTTTGTGACTGTTGGATTTACGAACAACGTTGTTCTATTTTGAAATGCAGTCGTATTCTTTCTAATTGAGATCGATACTTGGATTAGGTTACTATTTAAGTGTGCTACGTGCGTATATGGTTTTTAAGCACTGTTCCATAATTTATTAGTAATCAGTGTTGTTCCATTGGTGTGTGTTATTCAATCCGCCCTTAAGAGTGAAAGATTGCTGTTTGATTCCTGTAGATTACGATTAATGCATTTGATCTGATAGACTAAGAGGTTACTGCTTGTGAGACTTAGTTGTTGTTCTATTTCGGATTTGTTGTTCCATTTCGGATTTGCTGTTCCATTTCGGATTTGCTGTTCCATTTCAGACTTGCTGTTCGATTTCTTAATTGCTGTTCCATTTCTTATTTGTCGTTCCAATTCCTGGTATTGGCGTGAAGAACGATTGCAGACTGTAGTGAGCATTGACATCTACTGTCCAGCTCCCAGATCCATGATCTGTTCTCTGATTTCCTTTTCCGTCAGTTTCCAAAGGGATGGGTTATTGCTACCGAACGCTTGATTGATAAGTTGCTTAGTCTTTTGAAGGTGTGATTTAATCTTTTGAAGTGGTTAAGCTGTAGACAATCATCCATTTACTCTTGTATTTCTGAACACTGTACTACTAGCATTACTCTGGAAAATGATAGCCTCAGACTGAGACACTCTTTGAAATAATGAAATGTTCCTGGATTGGCATATTAATGTGAGGTAATTAGAGGTGAAAGAGACCCTTTTTATAGCTCTACATCAGCCTCATACACATTCTCAGTTCGATAGAGCCTCTTCTTTACTGACTCAAGCTTTAGCGAATTATGATCCTGACTCCTTTGCATAAGCTTCAGTCCATCCAGATTGGGATGCAACTATGAATGAAGAATATCATTCACTATTGGAAAATGATACATGGGACCTTGTTCCTCTTCCAAAGGGACAAAAACTTGTTATATGCAAATGGGTTTACAGAACCAAGTTTGGACCAGATATAAAATTTGATAAACATAAATCTCATCTTGTTTCTAAGGGTTTTTCACAAGTTGAAGGCATTGACTATACATAAACCTTCTCCCTTGTTTCCAAAATGAACTCTATCCGCCTTGTTCTTTCCCTTGCTGCCTCTTTCAAATGGGAAGTCCATCAGATGGATGTTAAATCTGCCTTCTTGCATGGGGACTTGCATGAAGAAACCTATATGGAACAACCTCATGGCTTTATACAAATAGACTCCAACCTTGTATATCAGCTTAATAAATCCCTTTATGGTCTCAAGCAAGCCCCTCGAGCTTAGTATGCCAAAATGGATAGCTTTCTTTTAGATACTAGGTTTTCTAGGTTTCATTCTGACAATATTGTCTACACCAAGAAAGTGGATAAGTCTCTTATCATTCTTGTTCGTTATATTGATAATCTTATCCTTACTGTAGTTATCCCAACCTTATAAACCATGTGAATTCTCGCCTTAAAAAGTAGTTTGAAATGACAGACTTAGGACACTTGCATTATTTTCTTGGTCTTCAAGTCTTATAATCCAAAGAAGGTATTTCCCTTTCCCAGTCCAAGTATGCCTATGATATTATACGCCAATTTCACTTGGAAGACTATAGTACATCCCCTTCTCCATTTCAGTATGGAGCCAAATTTTCAGTCACTTATACTTCCCCTGAAGTTGATGCTACCTTATACCATCAACTTGTTGGAAAACGTTTGTATCTGACCCATACCCGTCCTGACCTTTCCTTTGTTGTTGGCCATGTTGCTCGATTTAAGAAAAACCCACATGAAAGTCATTGGAAAACAACTAAAAGAATACTTCATCATGTTCAAGGTGCAGTTCTGTTTTGGATTCATTACAGTGCAGAAGCATCTCCTCTATTGGTTGGTTTCACTAATTCTGATTGGGCTGGTGACCCTGATGATCGAAAGTCTACTGTGGGTTACGTCTCCACTCTTGGTTCTCAACCTATTACATGGGTTTGCAAGAAACAAAGTGTCATTTCTCTTTCTTCAGCAGAAGCAGATTATTGTGGCGCTATTGAAGCTAGTAAGGAAACCCTGTGGCTTCGTAAGATCCTGTCAGAGTTTGGTTTTCAGAAGCAACATTTGGCTACACTTTTGTGTGATAATTAAAGTGTCATTCAACTATGCAAAGATCCAGTCCAAAATCAGCATAGAAAACACATTGAACTACACATGCACTTCATCAGAAAGTTCATTCATGACCATGTTCTTGAAGTGCAATATTGTTCAACTGATGATCAAGTTGCAAACATCTTTACAAAGGTTCTCATAGAGGTGAAGTTTACTAAAATTTGATTTATGGTTGGAGTTCAGGAAGTTGTCACTAAGGGGGGATAGGCTCTAATACCTCCTTCCTACTCCTATTGTGTCATCTTTGTACATCCTTCAATCCTATCCTAATTTGTTCTTAAGGGGGGGTGTTAGGATATTACAACACATAAGAAATAATTAAGTACAACATGGTCTAGTGTATAGTTAGGTAAAGTGTGTTTCTTTAGTATATACTTTTTGTCACTTACAATCTGACGGTTATGATATGTTCTAGACATGAAGTGATCTGACGGTTCATTCTGTCCTCGGTATTACTGACATTTGATCCTTGGCTTAACACCTGATTGGTCCATGATCTCTATTAAAGAGCATGGAGGGTCATTTGTGAGGTGACCGTTCATGAGAGAAGCTTATGTAAATTTTCTTTCTTTTACATTAATAAATTACCTGAAGTGGTCGCATTGGTTCAGGTCATGGATTGTTTCCCTCTTTGAGGGTTTTAACCCCATCAAGAATACTCGTGTACTGATCTATGATCTGTTTGTGAGCAGTGTCCTTTGGTGTTCTATCTAAGAAACTTACCCTGTAAATTCCTACACCTTTATTGTGGAATGTGATGCCTCAGGAAATGGAATTAGTTTTGTTTTAATGCAAGAAGGAAGACCCATTTCTTTTGAAAGTCGTATAATCAAAGGAAAGTATTTACAAAAACCTATTTATGAGAAGGAAATGTTGGCAATACTACATGCACTTGAGAAATGGCAACCTTACCTAATGGGAATACACTTCAACGTAAAAACGGATCAAGATAGTCTTAAATACTTCTTGGAACAAAGATTATCTTTAGAAGAGCAGCAAAAATGGGTCACAAAGATGTTGGGTTATGACTTTGAAATCATCTACAAGAAAGGGAAGCAAAATGTTGTTGCAAGTGCACTCTCAATAAAGGATGAGGATTTGAAAGCATTGCTTTGTGACATTTCTTTCATCCAACCATATTGGATAAACACAACAAGGGATGAATGGAAGAATGATGAAAAGGGGTGGGCACTCATTCAAAATTTGTAGCAAAATCCCAGTACATCTAATAGATTTCGCTGGAAAAATGATTCGTTATGGTACAAAGATCACTTAAACCTCTATAAGAATTCCCAACTCAAACAAAATCTTCTTTTGGAATTGCACACCTCTCCCTTAGGAGGGTACTCGGGATTTTTAAAAAATTACCATAGGGTTAAGAAGGAATTTTTTTGGGATGGCCTTAAATCTGATATTCAAAAGTTTGTGGTGGAATGTTTGGTTTTCCAACAGAATAAAGTTGAGACAATTAAGACCCCGAGTCTGTTACAACCTTTATCCATTCCAAGTCAACATTGGGAGGAGGTTTCAATGGATATTATCATAGGTTTGCCCAAGTCCGAAGGAAAGAGTGTCATCATGGTGGTAGTTGACTTACCAAGTATGCACACTTTTTTGCATTATCTCATCCATTTAAAGTTAGTACAATTGCTACTGCATTTATGGAAACAATTCAAAAGGTACATGGAAACCCAAAGATTATTGTAAGTGACAGAGATCCCATTTTCACTTGAAATTTTTGGACCGAATTATTTTCTTGTCTGGGTACTTAGCTCATAGCTCATCTTATCATCCTCAATCTGATGGGAAAACTGAGATAGTGAACAAATGTTTGGAAGGATATCTTCGTTGCTTTGTATCTGGTAAACAAACAAAATGGGTCAACTGGTTGCCTCTGGCTGAATGGTGGTATAACACTTCCTTCCATACTGCAGCAAAAATGACCCCATTTATGGCACTTTATGGATATCATCCACCATCCATCACAACATATTTAAGAGAAAATTCTAAGGTTCAAGCAGTGTAAGATCACATCAAGCATCAACAACAGTTTCTCCAACTCTTAAAGGATAACCTCAGTTTCGCGTAGAATAAAATGAAACAACATGCAGATCAACATCGCAACAAAAGAAGTTTTGATGTAGGTGATTGGGTATTTCTACAACTACAACCATACAAACAAATGTCCCTCAAGCAAGCTAAGAAGGATAGTAAATTATCACCAAAGTATTATGGTTCATACAAGGTGTTGCAAAAGATTGGTACTATGGCATACAAATTGGAGCTTCTTGCATCTTCCTGAGTGCACCCAGTTTTCCATGTTTCATGCTTAAAGAAGGTTATAGGTGACAAGCTCCCAGTTCAAACAATATTTCCAGAACTTGACGAGGAAGAAAAAATCATATTAGAACTTGAAGTAGTCATAGAAACAAGAACTCGACAACTACGAAATCGATCAATTTCAGAGTATCTCATCAAGTGGAAGAACTTACCCGCTGAAGATTTCACATGGGAGGACGAGAATTTTATACATAAGCATCCAAAACTACTCAAGCGTTGAGGACAACACTTTTTTGAAGGAAAGGGGCCTTTTAGGTCCCTATAATACTAGTGATTCCCCATTATTATTGTTATTGTGGCCCCTTATTGTTATTGTTGTGCCCCTGTTGTCCCTATATTGTTATTATTGTGCCCCATAGAAGCCCACTATTGTTATTGTTGTGCCCTTACATTATCATTATTATGTCATCTTTGATTATATTGTGACCACTTAGACTCCTATATATAGAAATAATGTTTTTTCATTTGAATCATCCAAGAATTATTCATTTGTATAATGTCAAGGAGGTTGCCCCCTCGAAGAGGCTTATTTTGAAGTTGTTGACCTATCTCTTCTTCTATTTTGTGAGCTGGTTGCATAACAACTAATTTCCCCTTAGCCATAAACACAAAAAATGATGCCCACTAAGATATTTTTCCCAACATTCAACTTGGAATAAGTGTCCCTTGACCTTGGTCTTATTTTTCCTTTATTAAATGTTATTACATGAACTTTTAACCCGAGATTGTTACAATTTATAAATCTATTGGGTATTTTGGTTGGAGGCTCAAAGCAGAGGATAGCTCTAGGAGATGACCTCCCTTCTACTACTAGTGGTTCAAATTTATTTGGTTGGAAAAGGGACACCTATATGGGAGCCTAATTTTTATCCAACAAGTTTTGTGGGTTATATGGTGCTAAAGAAATGAAGGTGGGTGGGTTATGTTCTTCTGCATGTGGAGCTTTTGTTGTGGATTTTGGACTCTGTTTGCAAAGGTCATTGGGGGAAATCACTATTTATTTTGATGAGATTATTTAGGTTACTTCCCTCCTACTTTTGATTCTTTCTTTGTCTATTTTCCTTGGCCAGTTTAATCTTGTACCTAGTTGTTAGTTAAGTGTTATTATTTGGCTCACGCTAAGTGAAATTTTGATTATAATTAGTGTTGGGTACAATACTTCATCGTCTAAGTGGAGAGTGGGGAATTATGGTATGTGGGTGTCTTGTTCCATGTCTAGTAGGCTGCTTCTCATGACGATTATGGTTAATCAAGGTAATGTCCTCTCTCCCTCTTGGTATTACTCAGTATCGTGCAAATTTTGCAAGTTTAGTTTTATGTGTGGTCTATGGTTTTGTATTATGATAAATTCCTTGGTGTATGTGGGTGCTGAGATGGGGGGCCTTTCGATTAGTACGGCCCAACCTATGAGTTTCTGTGATGACTCTTTCTCATGTTGTCTAGTCCCTAACAGTGTTTTAGCTAGGTCATTTTCTTGTTACTTTTTAGTCCAAGGTCGCTTTAGCAGTTGCTATAGGTGTGTCCCCCTTCTAACAGTGACGCCTCCTAGGCAATGCATGCATTGTATGAGGGGGGTGGGGGAAGCAACCCATAAGATCAATGAAGGGCATGGATTTTTTCTCAATATTTCGTTGCAACCTATTTCAATGCAGTCTCACCGAATACGTGGAGAGAAATTAAAAAGATGGAAACTCATACAGGAGTGGAAATACATTCCCACTCGGACTTTGAGATTATGGACATACGCAAGTTAAAAGGTATAATCTATTTGATTCTTTAGAGGACATCAAGAGGATGCTAAGGGACTAGAACTTCACCTTGGATAGGTTGGATGCAAGGTTGGCCCATGTAGAAAGACACATGCACTGTGATTCAGACATTGTTGCACCTCTTGGATTGAGTGCCAGGGCCCCCGCTCTCATCTCTTCCTCTGAATCGGAATGATGTTTAGGCTTGATGGTATTTTTTGGATTCCTGCTATGAGTTACGATGGTTTCCCAACATAAAGGGCATTTTTGTATTCTTGGGTTAGTTGCAAGACTCATTTCAGTATTTTGAGATAATCAGAAAACTTATGAATTGTGGGTATGTTTGTATCCCTAGAATAATATAGATAAATCCTTAATTGACTGGATGTAACAACCATGTATCTCTAATTTTATTTTGATAATATAAAGCGATTTAATTTACCAAAAATAAAAACAATATGACACTAAACTTTTCCACTAACAAAATAGTAAGAAATAAAAATCAATGCAATCATTTAAACAACTATAAATTTTATTTTTACTAATTACAAAATACATAAAAATTTAAAGAACTATGTTACATATTAGAATGAAGTCTCATAATCTTGTAATTTCCAAACAGGGATGAAAAAAAAAGGTGATTAATTCCAATATGGATGGCCCTCATTCAAAGGAGGTTGAGTTGGAGGATTTTATTGAATCTTTATATTATGTTAAGAAAGGTGATTTGTGAAAAACTTGAAAGCTTAAATGTTATATTTTGTTGTGAAAAATAAATTACATTTTCTTTTATCTTTATTATTAATTTTTATGAGGGAACGTTGTTGAAGGATGGAATATAAAATGTTACCATGAGTTGTATATATAAAACCACAAATTAAAGATGTTAAAAAAACTTATGGCATAGAAATTATTGATAATATTAGTATCATAATTTTGTAATTTCCAATATCGATGATAAAAAAAGGTTATTGATTTAATCATGGATGACCTCTCATTTATAAGAGGGTGAGTTTATCAGTTCAACGTCCCAATGCGATAGGCTACTTTGCACTTGATATTTTGGAATACCCTATTGGACTCATTATATCATGTTAAGGATTATTAAGAGAAGTAATTCGGTGAAATTTAAAAGTTTAAACTTTATATTTTGTTGTAAAAGAAGAATTACATTTGCATCCATATTTAATGACAATTTTCATGAGGGAATGTTGTTGAAAGATGACATATAGAACATTATTGTAAAGAATATAAATATCGTCTACAAATTGTTGAAGGGGTTTATCTTGGGTGGTTAGGAGGACTGGTTGTTATCTTCTCCACCCACATTCAATTCTCACAAGTGAAATGATGAAATCATAAGATTTGTTATTGAATGGCCTTGGGTCCTAAAGAATCTAGGGTTTATCTTGGGTACCATATGTTGTTTCCTTGAGATAGTTTTTCGCTAGAAAACTATGCCAAGGAACCTGTAATGTTTTTTGAAAAATGTTCTCATTCAAATTAGTTCCTATTTTATGGGTTGTAGGAAGAACACATTTCAAATATCTAATCAATAGGCTAGCTTCAAATTAAGGTAGACAACTAATTTGATTGATTATGTGATAGACAAAAAAGGAAAGGATATAATAGACTTTATAACATTCATTGAATACTTTGAGACCTAATATTGTAGAAAACACATAAGAATAATATTCCAATGGTTCTATAACATAACAAAAACTTCAATTATATCAAATATCGATAATAATCTAACAATTCATTTAGGGGGAATGATAAAAACAAATTGGTTCTATCATAAATCTCTATGTATAACATAACATTGCTAGAAGCTAGGGAAATTCATTCTCAATTTAACCTCTTAGAGATATCTCATATAACTTGAAACATTTGCAAAGATGAAAAAAATGTAAACTTACAAAGGAAAACTAATACAAAATATTACATATTGATAATAGTTGAAAAAAGAATCTCATGATTAAAAACTTTAGTAATATTGTCCTTGGATACAATAATACAATTTGACTCTCAGAATCTAAACCCTTTCCTTGAGTTCTTCTTAAGTTAGCATCACTATCTTAAGCATCTATTTAATAGTTGTAGGACTAGTGTAAAATATGATATCTCCATTTTTTGACATAATAGCTCGTTTACTTAGAAGGTAATTTTCAATGCATAAGGAAATAAATTTTGGGCAAGGGTATGTCTGAGGAATGATAAACTATGCCAAATAAGATCCCCACGTCAATGCTTTATCTTGTTTATCTTTAAAACACTAGAAATATGACTCTTTGGGCCCATAAAGATCAAATTCACAATGGATTTCATGTCAATCCTCTTCCCTGTATATTAATGGTAAATTATCAAAATTGATGGGATGGGAAGAGTCTGAATTTTAGAGCTTTATCACTTTAACTTTCATCTTTAACTAAAAAGGAAATAAGGTAGGACTTTAAAGTTTACCCATTAATCAGTTGTAGTCGTCTATGTAGGCTCTATAGGCTATTGATGTCTTTTTTATAGACAAGCCACATGACATATCTATGATAATGAAACCCAGAAACCCTTTTTCCCTTTTAATGATTAATCCAACCATTGAGATACACAACATAATTTGATTGAAGATGAAAATTTTATTTTGAAAAATATGATAGACTCTTGCTCATTTGTTATGCTAATGTTATTCCCGCATTCTTGACACGTGTACTAATACTTTTACACAACTTGTATGCCACTTAGAGCGGTTATTGGATTACCTAAATAGCACTGCACCTGCACCCGTGATCGATGTGATGCCTTGTTATTTAGCAAGGGTCCCATAAGTCACATCAACTACGTGGGATCATGGGTGGGGGTGTAGCATGACTCTTTATTTGATGTGTGTCTTGTTAGTAAACTACTCAGGCATGACTACCCCCTTTTGTTAAATGTTGAACACTTAAGGGGGGGTTCAGATATAACTTTTTTACTGCCACTCAAAACAAAATTCTGTGATGCGCTACCAAAGTTGCATGAAAATAAAAAAAGGGGTGGGAGGGTGGAAAATATGCACTTTTTGATAATAATAATAAAATTATTTGTTTAAATAAATAAACAAGCCATAAGGATTTCAATACACTAAAAATTTTACTATTACAACATTAGCTCCATCTAGGGGCTGCATCTCCTTGTGGGATGCTGAGAACCACAAGTTCCTTCACCTCGGGCTATGGAGTTAAATGTTGTTAGCAGACTATCAAACCATGTGCTATAAAATTAAATCACATTGGTATTCACAAGGAAAAATGAAATAAGAACCATTAGGCTCTTCAAAATTGTATAAGATGCTTTAAATATTGCCCATTCACAGGTAGTGATAGGACCACCATTTAGGTTTTTGTAAGATGAATTAACTATTTCCTTTGTTGCCAACAATTTTGAATGGTCCCAACCACAAGTTATCAAAATTTCCATGTTTTCCTTTCTCGCATCTTCTGACATCCCACCTCAACACTAAACCTCCCTTATTGAGTTCTCTTTCTTTGGCCTTCTTGTCAAAAATCTTCTTCATATTGTCCTGATGTTGCTGCAAATTAACCTACACATGTTCTCTGCCTTATACAAGCTCTATCAATTGGTGTATGTTTCTTATACAATCATTGGGCTCTTAATACAAATTATGTTGAATTTTCATAATAGGAAATGTTAGTTGAGTGAGAGAAACAACTTCAATCCCATATACCCACTAGAAAGGTTATTTCACTAATGATCTTTTTGTAGAAACCCTATTGGCCGAAAGTGAAAATTTTAAGTGAGCATCCCTATTATTTTTGTGGTCTTATAACACCTTCTTAATCATTATAACAAGAATTTTATTAGAAGACTCAGCCGAACCATTTCCCCGTGGATAATATGTATTGGATTGATTGAGGGAAACATTATATTTTTTACAAAAGATAATCATTGTTACTGATTTAAAATCTCGGGCATTATTTATGATGATTTCATTTGGAAATTCAAATGTAGACAATATATTCTCCTCTAAAAAAATAATTACCATTGTATTAGTTGCAACCCTAGTTGGAATTGCTTCTACCCACTTAGTGAAGTAATATATAGTTGTTGAGATCCACTTATGTTGACTTCTTAAAGGTGGGTTAATCTCTTCAATGAAATCAAGGCCCATTGAACAAAAGATGCCTTCACCAAGATTAGAATCAATGGTAGTGATGGTAAGTTCTACTTCCCAACATGATGTGGCATTGTACACAACTATGAGACAAGATATTCTCCTCTAAAAAATTAATTACCATTGTATCAATTGCAACCCTTGTTGAAATTGCTTCTACCCACTTAGTGAAGTAATTTGTAGTTGTTAAGATCCAATTATGTTGACTACTTGAAGGTGGGTGAATCTCTTCAAGGAAATCAAGGCCCCACTAAACAAAAGGTGCCTCCACCAAGACTAGAACCAATGGTAGTGATGGTAAGTTCTACTTCCCCATAAATATCTGACATAGTATCTAAAATACTTAGTGAGACGATAATGAGATAACTAAACATTAATGGCATTGGCCAAAACCGATTGAAGTAGAACTTGACAAAAGTCTTTTTTGCCAGTGAAAGGGAAATTAAAAACTCTAATACAATGTCATCTACAGTTTGGTCATCATCATATCTTAATAGACATCAAACCATTGACATAAGTTGCATTGACATTTCAGGGAATATACTTGAGGGATAAGGAGGAGCATTCTCTGGTAATTGAGAATTTAGAGGAAAGAAAGACTCTATGATAGTAGCTTTGTCTTTAGGGGTTAAAAAATTATAATATTTACTCAAGAAATTTTCATTTAGAGACTAGGTTTGATTTGGCATCACTATATTAAGCATGTCTTGAATAGTTGTAGGACTAATGTAAAACATGGTAGCCCCATTTTTTGACATGACAACTTGTTTACCGGGAAGGTGATTTTAGCAAACCAAGAATTAGATAATGGGTAAGCGTGTGTCCATGGAATGATTAACTATGCCAAATAAGATTCCCATCTCAACTCAATATCTCGTTGATCTTTAAAATTCCAGAAAACCCACTCCCCCAACTCATAGAGATCAAATTCACAATGGGTTTCTTGTGAATATGCTTCCCTGTCTGTTAATGGAAAATATTCAAAATTAAAAAGATGGGAAGAGTCTGAATTTCAAGGCTTTGTCACTTTAACCTTCATCTTTATTTGAAAAGGAAATAAGGTAGGACTTTAAATTTTACCTAGTGATTAGCTATAGTCATCTGCATGGGTTCTATACATTGTCGAGGATTTTTCTGAAGATAAACTACACAGTGCATCAAGGATAATAATACAAAGAAACCCCTTTTTCCTTTTAACAATTAACCCAACCATTGAGACACACGACATAATTTGATTGGACATGAACCTTTTATTTTGAAAAACATGACAGACTCTTGCTCATTTATTATGTTGATGTTATTCCCACGTTCTTGACATGTGGACCAATACTTTTGTGCATCTTGGATTCCACCTAGAATGCTTATTGTATTACCTATCTAGCATTACTATTGCACCATTAGATGACGTGATGCCTCGATGTCTAGCTAGGGTCCCACAAGTCACATCACTTACGCGATATATGGAGGGAGTGGGATGGCTGATTTGAGAACCATTGAAGTGGGGGGGGGGGGAATGAATCTTTAGCTGATGCATATCTTAGTGGAAAACCTCTTGGGAACAACTTCAAACACCTCGATTAAATGTCAAACATTTGGGGGGTCTCAATATAAATTTTCTGTTGCCAACCAAAACAAACTTCAATGATGTACTCCCAAAGTTGCATGGAAATTAACAATGGGCGGCATGGTGGAAAATATTCCTTTGGATAAAAAATCTATTTGTTTAAATAAATAAAGAAGCCATAAACATTGTAATACACTAAAAAACAATCACTCTTACAACACCATCCTCAAAATGAAGTGAAGTACCTAAGGGTTTTCCTTAGGCTTTGTAACTTGGAAAAAAAGATAACAACCACAAACTAAAGATGTCTAATAACTTATGATATAGAAACCATTGACAGTGTTAGCATTAAAGTGATGGAGGATGTTATCACATCCACTGAAGGACTTCCATAAGATAATCAATATATGGAATCACCTATTTTTTGACATAAGTAATACCTAACCATCCTTATCTAATGACTATTATGCATCTAAGATTTTGTTTTCAAATATTAGATACTTTCGATCAACATTAGCAATTTACACCGTCTAACTTTGGTATGCTACATGTACACTTAAGAAACATTGAAGTACTCTATCAACTCTCCATTTAAACTGTCTATATATTGCTATGTTAAGAGAATTGATTTTTTGTAACTTCAAATCTTATATGCTAGATTTTTTTGTAGAGGTAAAGGTTATTTGTTTCAAATTTTTAATGATAATTACATGAGGGAATGTTGTTGAAGGTGTTAGAGTCGGTCTAGTAGCCCTCCATCAGCGATCAAAGCTCTTTGCATTTGCATAGGTAGGTGTCTCATCAGTGTCATTCTTTGCATTCCGTTAGGCATGCCATAACCCTGATGGAGGAGCTGGTGTCTTTGTCCCCCTCTGGGCACTGCTGGATCAGCTTGTTTCAGTCATTAAACTTTGTCAAGGTTACTTGTCTATTGTCTTGAGATCAAATTTTTAGGTCTAGGGTTTTTGGTCAAGTTTGTCTTCAAGCTCATGTCTCTGAAGGTCAATAAGTACCCAGAAAGCCAGAGGGATGACTTTCAAAATGTTTCTTCGCAAATTTCTATCTTGTACAGTTAATTTTCACCTTGGATTTAAAAACCTGTTTTTAAAGCCAAGGTCATTTTTCAAATTTTTGTAAAAAGTGATGAAATTTCAAAAAGCTTCCAAGGACAGCATGTAACCCTGGCTCCCTTGCCAAGATCCCTCAGATGATATCCCTGCAAAAAGTATCGAGCAAAAGCATTAAATGAGTCAATTTCAGGACAAAGGAAACCAAAATGGTCAATTTTATAAAGTGTCAAAGAAAAACATTATAAAGTGGGTTTGGGCATGAAATTATTTCAAATCAAAGTTATAAAAGCCCAATCTCCCTCCATTTACCCTCATTGTGCATCTAACTCACTTGCAAGAGAGATTGGGCGAGGGTTGGAGCAAAATTGTGAGCAGACCAGGCGCGCGACCCGTCAGTGGCGCGCGACCCGTCAGCGCCCTCCTTACTAAATCACCTGCAAATTCATCCAAGGGGCCAACAAAATTGCTAAATTGCCTAAGGTAGGCCCTCCAACTTACAAATTGCTGCTTGTTATGGTTACAGACATCATGAATACATGTTTTAAAGATCTCATTGTGCAGGAGAAAAAGCTCTATATGGCTGTGGTTTAAAATTGTAAAATATTCCTAGGGTTTTATGTTGTTTTAAGGTTTTTCCCTTGTAAATCATTTTTCCCATTTCCCATGTCATTTTCCTTGTCTTTCTATATAAATTTCCCTTTTAAATTTGTAAAGAAAACCTAAACCCTACCCCTTTTCCCTAAAAAATGAAGAATCAAGCCCTAACCCTACCTCTCATTATACCCATGTAAACAAATTTATATAATGATGCATATGCAATGGTTTTGCAATGATTTTTCCCAAAAATCCCTGTTTTATATATTTATTCCCATTTTCCCTTTAAAATGTCCCTCCCCTAACATTCCCCTCGTGCTCCCTGTCCCCTTGAAACAACATTTTAATCAGCATTTTATCAAGCAGAAACAGCAGTACATTTCAGCCACTTTGCTCCTTAGACAATGTCAGAAACCGAAACCAATTACGAGCAAAGTGATGACCAGGCATCAGCTTCAGAGTTTGAGGTACAGAGGAGGCCTCATAAGGGTGGAAAGGGCGGTCATCATAGGTGAGAGGAGCCCACCTCTTTGACAGATTTACAAGCTTGTCCTATGGCAGTCTCATGTTTCCAGTACATGTCTTGCTATGAGTTTTGCGAGAGGATCTCTCGGATTCAGCACCACAGAGAGTTGGCTCGCCTATTTGTTTTACATTTGCATGATGGACATGTCAACCTTGCCGGGGTGGACTTTACATTGACACTCGAGATGATTGCACAGGCCACAGGGATACCTAATGTCGGAGAGGTATGGAATAAGAGCAAGGTGTTGGACAGTGTTCATTTTGATCCTTTCGTTAGACCAGCACTCATGAGACACTTGACAGGAGTGTTTCCCTTCAGATTTCTCAGGAGTGAGTATGCTCCCATGATGAGGCTCATCATGCTCTATTTTACCTGTGAGGGCAGATTTTCACAGGTATATTCGTACTATATTCGCCTATTGATGCACTTCACACAGGTACGGATGATGAACATCCCTGTTTTCTTCTATCAGAACATTGAGAGGATGGTGTCCATGATGCAGAGGAAGAGCCCGACATAGTAGTATAGGAGCCTTTACCATTATGGTTTGATTTAGCTTGTGGTGTTACATCAGTTGGCTCAGCAAGGCATCTCATGGGAGGAGTTCATCTCTCGTGAGCTTTTCACAGCACAAATCCCAAGAAATTTTGAGCATTTTTGGTAAATTTTGGTTTTTTCAGGCAATTTACAGGTTTTCTCCATTAACGGGTCTCACCCCCGTGCGACCCTTCATCCTGGCAACTTCATTTTGCAAAAACTTAGCATTTCCAGATTTTTCATGAAAAGTTACATATGCTCATCCATTTCCAAGAGATTTTATGAAGTTTTGGGCCTCCAGAAAGTAAAAAAACAAGCAAAAAATGACTTTCTGCCACATTTTTGAGACACAGAAAGCAGTCTTGGGAGATTGCAATTTTGGAGGGGCAAATGACCACCAAATTCAGAAATTCCAGTTGGGTTGGAAAGTAGACTCACAGAACTTTCCAACAAGCCTAATATTGCTAAATTTGGACACCTGGAAGTGCCCCAAAAGTTCTCTCAAAGGCACGCGACCCGTCAGGATTTGGCGCGCGACCCATCAGGCAATTTTCACAATTTTTCACTTACAGCTCATGGATTCGCCCAACTTTTACTAGTTTTGACTTTTGATGGGATTTTTCACCCTCTTTGATGTAATTAATGTATTTTTATGTTGACATGACACTTATTTACCTATTCTAGAAGATTCATTCATGAAATAGCAAACATTTAATGAATGAATTGGTTTCCTAGCTTATAGAGGCAAGTTGTTTTGACTGCCTAGATTTTAGTGCTCAGTTTAGAATTGGTTGAAACAGCTCCTAGAAGGATGAGCTCGACCCCTAGAGGCAAGGAAAGATGTTAGATTGCCTATATTATGTACTTTCTTGGTCATTTTCATGGTTGGACTCTTGAGGGAAAAGCTATCATTGTATTATTCACTGTATCTCTGCAATTTTTGGCTAAGGAAGACCAGGGTTTTGCAGTCCTTTTTGGGATTCTTGTGGTTACATGTATTGATGGTGTGTTTCTCTATGTACTTGTAAGTGTGTTATGTGAATCATTTCCTTACTTTTCCTTCTGCACATTAAACAAATGAAGTGTTAAAGTAGAATTCATGACTGTCATGCTCTACTTTTAAGTTTGTTTAATTTCAATGTTTTCTGTTGTTTAAGGAGAATTCAAAGTTATTGTTTGCTCTCCTTAGCTCCTCACCTGTCTTTCTCATCCATTCACCTCAATCTAAGGCATCAATACTATATCCTATCTCGCCCCAAAGAACCCCCTGCAGAAACTGTGTCCTATCCCCGCACCCAAAATTGCCATTTCCTCAATTTGCCACCAAAAACCCTAAAAATCCCAAATCAACCCTTTTGATCAGTTTACTAGCCTAAAATCAGTGTTACCCTATTAGTTATCTCGCCCATTGAAGATTTTTATCGAGATAGACCAGAGAGAGCCCTCTCCCGCCCCGTAGGGCTAGCTGCGAGGCTAAGTGGTTTGATGTTGCCTTAAGGTTTACCTTTCTCAGCCTGAGGTGAAATTTCAAGCGCTAACAGAAGGATGGTAAATACAATATTTTTATAAGTCATAACATTTTGGTATCAAAACTATGTTCAATTTTCATTGACTAGATTTTAGGTATGGAGATGCATTTAGGACAACATGGCCAATGGTAACTTTAAAGGGAAATGTGGATGCATTTGAAAGGCTCACATCATATAAATATGTTGACAGTGTTGTACCCACCAACATGTCAGGGGATATCCCCGGTAAGCATCCCCAATTAGGCCTCGATCGTTTGGTGTAGGAGTCCCAACAATGGGTCGTACGGTAATGCCTTGACCACGATTTCACATAGAGGCAAGTAAGATAACTCTGTTGGTAGCAAGGGTGTGACAACTGCAATGAGCCAAGGAAGGTGCATGAGAGGTTCTAACACATGGGGGTTGAGATGAGTGCACCCCTTGGAAACCTATGATAGCACGTAGTTAAGAAGGGAACACACAAGCGAAGATGCATCACAACATGGAAGGCAAGTTAGCAAGCAATCCAAAGTGATGGTTAAACCAACAACACATTTCAAAAATATTCATACATACATACATAGATAGCTATACATGTATGTGTAAGCAAACCAATACATATATCATTTAGAGTAAACCACATAGCATAGAATACAATACAACATATGCATGAAACGTGTTGGCTCTTATTATATTAAGAAGTGTAAGTTCCAGTCATAAAATACATCCATGTCTAACCACTAGTTCTGATAGCAGAACGTTACAGCCACAACCACCTACTCCTCCAAAGAGATGTACTAGTTCTGTGTAGTGGAGAAGCCAAGGCTGGGGTGATCCTTGACATTCCCCTTTGTGACAATTCATCTACCCTCATGACTCTTCATCTACTCTATGGCTTTTACATCCAACTATCGACACTTGAACTTCCACTTGATAAGACATTACATTGCAATGCACATGTGCCCATGTGAGATAAAATGGATTAAGCAAGCCATGCAAGACATCATTGACACTCGGTCCATTGTGGTGAGACCAACTCTTTGACATGCTTGTGATGGTGAAGGTGGTGAGATGATGCCAAGCTTGGTCGTCGGTGATGGTGTGCATGCGCTCCATGCTGACATCTTGTTGAAGAAAACTCTTGCCTCTGTTGCATTCGGGTGCATTGGTGTCACTCCTCCATCCAAATTGTCTGCTAACATGCACATGGTCTTCTTGGGTGCAGCCGAACTAGCAACACACTAATGCATAATGTCTGTGTTGATCTTCTAGTGTGTGCTGGTGGTCATGTGCATCAACTGTCAACTACATGTTCAGCTCTAGTTGGACTTGCTTCTTGTCTTTGCCTCGGTGAGTGTGCTGAATGGGTGGGATCGCATGTGTGCACACAATGACATGCATGATACTGAATTCCTTTGCATGCGATCGCCAACACTACTCACCATGTCTACTCCGTGCCAACTGCTGGGATGGATATTTAACTTGTACGGGCGTAGTTTCATCCATGGGTGCATGTTGCGCCTGCTGTTGTACCTATTCTGGCTGCAACTCATTCTCTTTTCTATGCAGTTCATGTTCTTCCTTGAGATGCTACTTGAGCACATGCAACTCCTTCTCTATTCTACTCTCTGCCTTCACGTGATCTTCATGTCATGCCGTCACCTCATAGCCTAAGTCTCCAAAGTTGCTTTCACCACAAGTGGATCTGCTTGAGCTTGCAACTTTGTTCCGCCTCTATGTTGTCAACAACCTTCCTCTTGCATTCATTTCATCCGATATGCTACCTTCAACTGTTGTTCATGATGTTGCTCGCTATGATGCTATTGCCATCATATCTAGATGTCCTTGTCTACAAACAACTTGATGTCTTCGTGGGTAGGCAAGTCCATAGACACTTGATCGAATGCATCCCCAAGTGTGTTATGAATGGTGTCTTCAACTCTACTCTCTTGGAAACCATTGTACCTCTACTGTTGAGATGCAGATGAACACTTGCAATACCTAGAGACATGGAAACACTCATGGCAAGCAATCTGTTAGTCAAAAACCAAAATGAACTTGAGAACTGACTTGCAACATACCTGTGTAACTGATCATGAAGGTTGTGCAATTTCCCCGGGAGGGTGGGAGACTGACTCCCAAGACTGTGCAAGGCACAGTCTGGGCTGTTGGGAGGCTAACTGACTGCTGACTGTTGGAATTGCGCAATGCACAATCTTAGCTAGAAATGGTTGCAATCTCAGTGACTACATTGTGCATTTTTTTGGGCCGGTAGTCACTCTCCCTCAGAATTGCACAATGCAAGACTAGAGGAAAGTCACTGGGCAGAAATGCACATTTCCTAAGAGGAAGACATAGCCTTCCCTCTCAGGATTATGCAATGTTGTCTTGGTGAGGCTGAGTCTGAGCCAAGGCTACCCAGACTCGCCGATGAGCAACTAAAAGTGAATTTGAATGCGAATGCATGGCAACAATGAGTGTAAGCATAAGTGAATGATTGTGCATGCAAATAGTGAATGAAAGATTAAGAAAATAGAACAACATGCATGTGGGTGAGGCGAGTCACCAAATCGGTGACCTTTCGTGAAAAACAGTTTCATGCATGTGACAACTGTGAGATGTTAACGAAAACTAAAATGGTGCTAGTACAAGCTAGTATCTATCAAAACGATAACAAGCGCTCACTGAAATCAAGCAGACAACATTCATATGAAGCAAAACACAAAAAGCGCTAGAAATACAACACAAGACATGGAAAGCAGGCTTACCCAAAAACAACTGAGCTAAATGTGTCGACGACTCCTAGATGCAATGTGGGATGTCAGAGCTACAAGGTTGATGTTAGGAATGAGCTCTGCAATGTCCGATTCATGGGTTTTGTTAAAATCAAATATGTGACGCGCATGCCATCAATCTAGGAAGAGTGACACTTGGTGGGAGGTTTGCGAGATGATACTTGCATGCAACCTCCAGCTACTAAAAGTAGATCCCTGAATCAAGGGATGCTTTTGCATGCTACATTGGCAGAAGTAGCCCATGCATACAAATCAGTTTTGCACGGTGCCGAAGGGAACCGGTCAACTCAACTGCACATGCAAGAGGTTTCTCAACTGTTGGGAGAAAATGCGCATTTATGGAAGGGAGCTGGGATGGTTTCTTGGGAGATTTGTGCAGTTTCTAGGCAGAGCAGCTAGCTGTTGCCCAGGATTGCACGATTCCTGGGCTGAGCAGCCCTACTGGGAGGAATTGCGCAATTTTCTGGATGAAGCCTGAGTGGAAGAATTGCGCAATTATGGAGCCCAAGAGGCTGCCAAATAGAATTGCTCAATTATGGAGCCCAAGAGGCTGCCAGACAAAATTGCACAATTTCTGGAGGGAAGGCTAGTTTCCCTCCAGAATTGTACAATTTCTTGAGGGAGATGCTCAGCCTGCAGCTAGACCAAGTCTGGAGGAACAACCTATGAGGGAAATGCAACAAGCTCTGATGGACAAGCTGTGTTTCTGCAAGAAAATCATTGAAGCTTGTGTACTTGATGAAACAAGACATGATGTTGTGAAAGATTGGTAGGGAAGCTCCAAAACGAAGCTAAGGCAAAATTTTGGAGGGTGGTTGTAGCCACTACAACACTTGGCGACACATTGGTAGAACTCTAGCTCTCTAAATGGACTTTGTTCATGAAAAGCAAGTCTAACACCTTTGGAATTATTGTTCAATTCTCAGTTCATCTCAATTTCCACACTTGATTGATTGTAAGATGATCTGAAATGATCATAAATTAAATATTGATGTAGAAGTGATTAGCCATCTAAGAATTGAATATTAACTGAAAGCACGGAAATCGAGGAAAACTGCTAGAGCAGAACACTTTACGACCACTGATAAACCATAAGTAAGATGCAAAACATAAGTGAAAACAACAACTACAAAGATATACCAGACAACAAGATTGATTACAGAGTTCGTCCCTGATGAACTACGTCTCCGGGTCCGCTTTCAAGATGGGCGACCATTTTTATTAGGAATGAGAATAAGGTGCTGATTACACAGTGATTTAGTCAAACTGAACTTGCACACAGGAAATTCTGACCTCTATCATTAGATAGCCCTCTGAACCAGCTTTCCAACGCTACTTACGATTTCCAAAACCGACCCCGGATGCTCCCCAAACTCTAAAAACAAAATCGCCTATGTCCTCCAAAATCTGCATACAAAAGTTGAAAATCACTCCTCTTTCTCAATGAGGGAAAAACTGCCCTTTATAGGCCTACAAGTTCATGAAACCACTTCTGACTGCATTTGAGGTGAATGAGCTGACTTGAAGGTTCATTGGTTCTCGGTCATACCATGTTTTGACACCTAGTGATTAGGTTTACATGGGGATTTAATTAAATAACCAAAACTTTAATGAAAACCCAAAAATAAACCTTGGATTAACCCTGAAACTGCAAGTGGTTAGCTAACCGGGTGGAGAGCTAATGATTTTCCATGTGACTGGTCATAATAGCGGTTTTGGGGTCCGGCAGTTTCGCTGATCGTTCACTGTAACGGCCAGCGGTGACAGTTATCCCAACGCTCACATAGCACTACCACTACCTAACCATAATTGCCCATCAAAACTACAGAGATAAGCCTAACGACTATACTTAGCTCTGCTCACATGTCCCTGCTGTGGTCAACATCTAGCGGTTAACTCCGTGTGGTTTACATAACCTGACGGCTTACCTACAAGTGTTCACATGTTGTGCTTACAATTTCATATCCGCTGTGGTTTGGGATTGAACTGTCGGTTTTTGTTAACCTGGCAGTTAGCACTGGTCACATGTCTACCTTTTTCCGATGCGGTTTGCGTCGACCACGCGGTTTAGGGTGACTATGTATTGGTTTATTTATAATGTTTTGTAATGTTTATATTAAACCATAGGCCGAGAGTGTATTAGGTTAGGTTTTTATGTTGTGTAATGTTTCAGCACATGGTTTGTTGGTGTTTAGGACTTAGAACTTAGGTATTTAGCATTATGTCTAGGGTTTTATGGTCTAGTTTTAGGATTAGGGTTTTTTATAACACATTTGTCATAATGTGACAAAACCAAAAACATATCGTCGATACAAGAGCACTTACGATGACACTGTAAATCCTGAGAAGGCGAACCATATTGAACCAAAACATTGAATCGACACTTAAACACCTGTGCAATTGAATCAACAGATCCTCCTCGATCATTCCTCTCCACTTGAAAGCCTTTGGACCACAAAAGTTTGACTAAACAAATATTTGATGAGGGTAGAACTCCCTCTCTTTCCACCTTGACCTGACAATGTACCAATACATTTGATCAATCACTTGCAATTGATGACCCTGATGATGCTGACCATGGCACTTTTTGATTCAATGACCTGTTTCTTCCATCCATAGTGTGAAAAACTTGCGACGATGGGCAAACAACCTGTTATCAACATGGCAATTGAATTCTTTCCACGAAGAATCATGAGTTAGTGATTCAAAAACATCTTTGAAAACAGTGTTTGTAGAACTTTGTTCAATACGTCTGATGGGTATTAACAATCTACTTTCTGGAATAACTAAAATAGCCAAAGACTCCTTTGATTTTGACTTCATATCAATTACTTGACTTGATTTACTTTCGTGTTGACTGATTACTAAGTGAACTTGCTGCACATAACTCATCCAACTGTGATGTAAAGATTGCTGCAACTTAGTTTGACTTTGAAAGTATCTAAGCAATTGTTGATTTACTTGAATCACTATTTCTTTGTCTATTAACTGACATTTCCATTGACTAACACTTTCACTTAATGCATTAGATTTCAAATCATGATAAGGAAACTTTAGATCTGCTTTCGAAAATGCTTTATCATGAAAACTTATAGACTTCCTCTCCACTTGAAAAGAGGCTTCATTACTTTTTAAAGCATGAAATGACAATGCAATACCAAAGAAATGTAACACTAACTTTCCCCAATACTGTCCTGCACCCTTGAAACTGAAAATAAACATACCATCTGAAACAAGTCTCTAATTAGACTCACATGTACCATTCCCTGAAATACACTGCTGATGATGATAGTTTCTAGAATTCAGTTGAATGAATGAGTTGAGAGTCATTCTGTCTTTAAGAAGATGTTCATAGGACATTAAATGTATCTCATGTTGCTTATCCTGTTTATGAATAAGATTTCTTGGAAAAGAATTAACCACCTTGACCAATTGATCTATAAACTGAATCTCGCATTCTGAACAATCATCCTTATGTTGTTCCTTAATAAACATGAGTACATATTTACTTGAACTTATTAATTGCTTAACTTGATTTGTAACAATTAAATCCAAGTTTTATTTGACTTTATGTTCCCTAACAATAAATTCAACCCCTTCTTTCTTTAGGTGATATTTATATTCTCTTCTGTAAAACACTGCATCTCTATCATAAAGATAAGGACTTCCTAAGACAACTCCACATATGTCTACAAGGACCACATCTAACTCCACTTCATCAATGTACTTAGATGTAATTGCAAATTTTAACCAACACTGCTTTGTGATATGCATCTGAGTTGATTTATTAATCTAACCTAATGGGTATGGTCTTGGATGATTCTATGTCTCCAATCCCAATTGATTAACTATATGTTTAGATATTAAATTTGCTTGCGATCCACTATTGATCATTGTATCAATATTTGTATGTTTAGAAGTTATCATTATGTGGAAAATTTCAACTCTTTTATCCTCATGTGAAGGATTTATGTTTGAAGAAGATACAATAGTTTTCGAACTTGAACCAGTGTCAGAAGTTTTACCTGTTGTAACTATGGCAGTTATCCTCCTTTCATCACCTGAATCTGAACCTAGATCCTGCTGGACTGCTGCAATGGCCTTCTTTTCATCCTTCGCCTTAAGGAACTATTTGGGCTTAAGTTGTGGATGAAGTTTCTAGCACTTCGATTCATCATGACCAATTCTCTGGCAATGAGAACAAGTGGGTCTTTCTTTCTGAACGATCACTGATTTCTTTCTCTTCGAAATGTTCTTCCCCTTACTGTCACTGGAATCATTGGCTTCCAACTCTTTGGATGACTGAGATGAAGACTTGAATGGTCTGCCAGCTGAATCAATATGTATGGCCTGAACACACACCTCGTCAAAATCATCAAGATTAAACATCAATAAAGTATGTTGCAAATATGAATGTAAACTGCCAATGTATTTTAACAAAGTTTCACGTGTATCCGATGAAATACCAAGCACCAATGCTTTCTTTTTGAACTCCTGAACACTCTGCCCTTTACCTTGCCTCAGATGCTGCCAATCAATAACAACTTGTTGCATGTATCCTAAAGGATAGAACTGTTTCCTAAGAGATTTTAAAAACTTAGACCATGAAGAGATAACTTTTCCTTTACGTTTTACATCTATCTGAGTTTTACTTTCCCACCAGATTAAAGTTGTTCCCCCCATTCTAAGTGTATCTAACTGAATTTTAGTTTTATCGCTAGAAATGTTTTGAATGTGACAATACACTTCTAACTGCTTTATCCAGTTATCTAGCTTTTCAGGATTCATTTCGCCATCATAAACAGGTAACTCAAATTTAACATCAATTTTCAAAAGAAATGTTTTCTTAGGTTTCTTTTCCATTTCAGATTTTGCAATGGAAGAAGAAGAAGAAGAAGAGGATGATGGAGATGATGGAGGTGAAGGAGGTTTATCAGCCTTACCTTTACCTTTGTCCTTCTTCGATGTCTTTGAAGAAGAAGCATCTCTCACCTTCTTGTCTCCGTATAATTCTCCCAACATCTGCTGCATGGTTAAGAATGCCTGCTAAAACTGTTCCTCACTCATCTTTGTTTCAGTATTTTCACCTGCATCAGGTCCTGACATGGTCAATTTCTGAACGACTTGTCGCTTTCCAATCTCTCGATTGATCTACTCAAGGATTCCTTCTCCTCGCTATGACTTTGACCTGGTTAACATTCAATGGCACATTCTACAAATGTGACCTGCTCTGATACCAAATTATATGATCTGAAATGATCATCAATTAAATACTGATGTAGAAGTGATTAGCCATCTAAGAATTGAATATTAACTGAAAGCACATAAATCGAGGAAAACTACTGGAGAAGAACACTTTACGACAGCTAATAGACCATAAGTAAGATGTAAAATAGAAAATACACAGATATACCAGGTAGCAAGATTGATTACAGAGTTCGTCCCTGATGAACTACATCTTTGGGTCCTCTTTCATGATGGGCGACCATTTTTATTAGGAATGAGAAGAAGGTGTTGATTACACAACGATTTAGTCAAATTGAACTTGCACACATGCAATTCTGACATCTATCATCAGATAGCCCTCTAAACCAGGTTTCCAACGCTACTTACGGTTTCCAAAACCGACTCGGGATGCTCCTGAAACTCTAAAAACAAAATCACCTATGTCCTCCAGAATCTGCATACAAAAGTTGAAAACCACTCCTCTTTCTCAATGAGGGAAAAACTGCCTTTTATAGGCCTCCAGGTTCATGAAACCACTTCTGACTGCATTTGAGGTGAATGAGCTGACTTGAAGGTTCGTTGGTTCTCGGTCATACCATGTTTTGACACCTAGTGATTAGGTTTACATGGGGATTTAATTAAATAACCAAAATTTTAATGAAAACCCAAAAATAAACCTTGGATTAACCCCAAAACCACAAGTGGTTAGCTAACCAGGCAAAGAGCTAAGGGTTTTCCATGTGACTAGTCATAATAGTGGTTTTGGGCTCTGGCAGTTCCACTGACCGTTCACTGTAATGGTTGGCGGTGGTGGTTATCCCGACGCTCACATAGCACTGCCACCGCCTAACCGTAACTGCTCATCAAAACTGCGGAGATAACCCTGACGGCTATACCTAGCTCTGCTCACATGTCCCCACTGCGGTCAACATCTGGCAGTTAACTCCGCACGGTTTACATAACCTGACAGCTTACCTGTAAGTGTTCACATGTTGTGGTTACAGTTTCATATCCGCTACGGTTTGGGACTTAACTGTCGGTTGTTGTTAACCCGACGGTTAGCACTGGTCACATGTATACCCTTTTCTAATGTGGTTTGCGCTGACCGTGCAGTTTAGGGTGACTGTGTATTGGTTTATTTATAATTTTTTGTAATGTTTTATATTAAACCATAGGCCGAGAGTGTATTAGGTTAGGTTTTTATGTTGTGTAATGTTTCAACACATGGTTTGTTGGTGTTTAGGACTTAGAACTTAGGTATTTAGCATTAGGTTTAGGGTTTTATGGTCTAGTTTTAGGATTAGGGTTTTTTATAACACATTTGTCATAATGTGACAAAACCAAAAACATATCATCGATACAAGAGCACTTACGACGACACTCTAAATCCTGAGAAGGCGAACCATATTGAACCAAAACACTGAATCGACACTTAAACACCTATGCAATTGAATCAACAGATCCTCCTCGATCATAAGATGTAGCATCTACCAAGCTCTTAGTCGATTGACACACATTCCAAACCAAGTCAACACAGTTGTTTCGATTGGGGTCGAGGGGTATATTGGTGCACAAGCAGTATAGTCGTCAGAGTCTTAGTTTTATCTCCGCTGTTGCTCCGCTACCAGCAGGCCTGGATAGTACCCCGACAGAGTCACATAGGAACACAAGCATGGCTCCGCTGCTAGCGAGCCTGGTTAGTACCCCGACAGAATTACTTGCATCACCTCTCTGCATAGGAATCCTTTCTCTTCTTTTGCCTTATTCATTTTCATTTTTTTCAAACCTTTTTCACTTT
This sequence comes from Pinus tabuliformis, assembly GCA_031772625.1. NCBI lineage: Eukaryota > Viridiplantae > Streptophyta > Pinopsida > Pinales > Pinaceae > Pinus > Pinus tabuliformis. The sequence continues at coordinate 416,550,119 of CM062812.1, read as the reverse complement.
TTCTTTTTTTTCATTTTTCATCTTCGTAATTGTGCATAACACTTATTCATTTCAGAGGCGAAAGAGGGATCCCGACTTATTGAGAGCAAAAGAGGTTTTTCCTGCAGATAAGTAGTTTATTATACCTCTGACATGTCTGTTAAGGTTTTCCCCCTTACCTTACTCTACTTGACTAGGCTGACAAGGGTTGACCCAAAAACAACTGACTAGAGTAGGTGAAAGCCTTGTGTTTTCACCAAGGTTTACTTCGAACAATATGTATTTTCCATTGATGTATCATGGACTGAAGACAACAAGTTCTTACATAAGAGAGCACACAATGGATAACCAAATGTTGATAGTTGTGCAAGTCCTCTTGTACTTTACCCATCTTGTTTCAAGAGTCAAACATGGTTTCATGTGAAACTAACCTACGAACAAAACAAGCAAACAAACAACAAAGTAGAAGTAGAAGCAAAATCAAAAGTGAAAGCAAAGTAAGCAAACAAGTAAGAAGACAAATAAACCAACAAAGCAAGTAAGAAAACAAGCATGCAAGCAAACAAACTGAAAGCAAACACTGCTCCTACTCCTAAGCTAACGGTGCATGTGCCATCTCATGTGAAGTGATACTTCCAATGTAGCCATTGATGCATTGGTTGACCCATGTTGGTGAAGGCATGGTTTGCGAACAAGACAATTGTGTGAACCAGCAAACAAGAAATATGTAACAGTGAAGACAAACACACTCTGAGTTTAAAAGCGTCCACAAAACAAAAATGAGTGAAAGCGCATGACATGCATTCTGTGGAGCTTCCATGGTGTTGTGCTACACTACGTGTAGATGTTGAGTGTATGCATTCTCTTGACTGTGACATGCAAGAAAATGTGAGAGAGGTAGACCACTTACATTATGCATGTGTGCTTGTTGTGTAAGATTCCTCCAATGCATGAGCGATGGGATCATGTAGTTCGAGTGGAGGAAGCGAAATCTAGGTGTTTGGTTGATCTTCAATGCAAAGCAAAGAGTGATGAGGAGCCTTGAGTGTTTCAACAATTTCTTGACCGGAAGTGAAACCAACCTCAGGATAGCGAGGGCCTGACATAACCATCAGCTCGATCTGAAGTGCCTCGACATTCTGTGGGGTTTCGAATTCATCAACAGATAGATCATCATATACCAGTGTCTTGGACATATTAACAATGATTGAATCAACATCATGATCAGATGAGGATATGGATAGATCACGACAACCAAGATAAGAAAATTTAGGCTCTATCAACAGTCATACTACCCTCTTGAGCAAGTCTTATACCTCTGCTATTCATGTCAAACTCCAAGAAAGACAGAAAGTCCTTATAAAAATGTTTATCTCTGGGTACGCAGGTTCTCTCAAACCTTGCCTGCGGGTACGCACCTTTTGTTCATAAGGTCTGCGTCCAAGGACGCTCTGTATCTAAAGGGGCAGGTGCGTCCCTCTGAAAAGGTTAAAATGCGCAAGTTTTATCTTCAAAAACTTACTTGTGGTTATTTCTAGAGCATTCTAGAAGGTTGTTTGATGTGTATTGAGCGCCTCCAGATGGTTCATGCACTCCTATCAAAGAGGAATTTATCCCATCAATAAGGGAGTGATCCCATCCAAAGAGGGGACTATCCCATTGATGGTGGACCTGATTAACTTCCTCTTAAGCACTATAAAAAGAGGCATTGAGCCAGAAGGAAAAAGGTTGAAAGCTATAGATTTCTAAGGGTAAATGCTGCAGGAATTAGGACTCCCATTTAGAAGCTTGTGAGGAGAGATTGCCATCTTTACTTGTTCTATTTGGAAGTGGGTGAGCTTTGTCAAAGTAGAGGAAGACTCTTGTGGACCCTGGAAGGAGCTTGCACAACACCAAGGCTCAGGTTGTAATGGTTCCTTTTGATTACCTTTAATGCAAATTGGTCCATTCTTCTCAATAACTTGTTGTTAATGGGTTATTTCATGTACTCCTTGGTCTATGTGTTGAATATGCTTTGTTTTATGTTATAATCAGGTGCTATTTAATTGTTTGACTGTTGGTGATTGCAGGTTTTGGAGAAAAGGAGGAGCTCATCCAGATCAACAAAGCTTGGACTTCTACAACAGCGTTTGGACAAAGGTAAGAACGAAACACTTGATTTCTCATATCATAATGTATGTTTAGAGAAGGATAGCTCCAGTTTGTTTTGTTTGTCATTAGAATGTCTTAGACTTCTAGGAAGGTCAGTTGTGTCCGCACCCTTGACTGATTCCGTGTGACAAATTGGCGACTCCACTGGGGATAGATTCCATTGATGAGAAGAGTCTTTTCTTTTGTGTGAACTTTGCTTTGAGAAAATTGGTTTATTTTTCTGGTTTTGGCTCTGTGACCTTGTCTCTGGGTGGGTTAGCTTAGGATTAGTTTTATTTTGGGTTTTCTTGAGTTTTTCAGTAGGACGCACCCTCTGAGTGCTGCACAGTGCGTCCCTGGACGCACTTTTGCTGTGTGCACAGAGCGGGCCCGCACCTGTGCTAACGGGTTGCCTGCGTCCCCTGCCAAAATTTGAGAAAATTCCACTTTTTGCCTTTTTTGCTCTTAGATTTTGTTTTTTCTTAGTTTCTTCTGCCCAGATTCATTAGTCCCTTGTCCAGAATCTTCACCTGAACTAGTTTCAATAGCATTGAGTGTTTTAGTGGATTTCGTCGAAGTATAAGCCCTAGGGTTTGATTTTGAATAGGTCTTGTAGTGACTTTAGCGGTAGGAGTTGTCAAGCCTTAGATCTCTGTGGTTTTGTCAACATTCTAAGAAGTCAAACATGTCATAAAGTCTACCTGTAGGAGCAACTTAACATCAAGTTGTCTTTTGGGCCAATTTCGAAGTGCTTGTTGTTTAAGTCTTGAATTCCATTTTACAAAAAGAACAAAAAGATTTGAGTTTTGTTTTGACTAGTCTTTTGATTCTGCATTAGCTGGTCCTTGATTTGATTTTGATCAAGTAAAACATCCTAGAATCGTCTTTGTGAGCTTTTGCCTTGTTAGGTTTGCTTAGAGTAATCTCTCTTTTGGTTTGCTTGTGAGTCAAGTTTTCATAGTTTTGTAGCTTTTGAGATTGTTTTTTTGTTAAAGATAGGTTTACATGCTTTATTAAAAGAGAAAATACAAAAACATCTCTTTGAAAAAGTTTTGTTTCAAGCAGCTTTGAAAGTTTTGAAAGAAAAAGAGTTTTTCGTGCAAGTAAAGAGTGGTTATGTTTGTGTGCTTGAAAAGAAAAAGAGAATTGTTTCTTTGATTGTCTTTTCTAAGGAAGTTGTTTTCTCTAAAAATTGCATTCTCTCAACTCTCTTAGTTAAAGAATTTCATTGAAAAAGCAAAGTAGCATAGATCATCTTAGGTGCATCTTTGTAGTGGTTGGAGTCGAGTCTACACACCATTGGTTTCACTTCCATTACCTTGTGACTTTAAAGAACAACCATAAAAGTAACGCTTAAAGTAAAATTGAACTAGTAACTTTTATTTTCTAGGGCTCTGAAGCATCAATTTAGATCAGGCTAGTGTCTTGGAGTAGGTGAGTAATTAACTCTCCAAGACAGTAAAACCAAACAAGTAGTCGATCTTGTGATAGAATCAAATCCAATTGTTACATTTACACTCTGGGAAAGCTCCTCTTAAAGGAGAAGCACAAGCTCGTGTCCGAACCAGTGAGGGGATCATTCCCCCCTCATTGGGAACGACGCCAGACAGTACGTATTACAAACGGTAAACCTCGGATTAACCATTGTCGAGGAGCCAGGGGTCACTTATCGGTAAACCTTGGATTACTGTCAAGGAGCCGGTAAGGGGATTGAGCTTGCTACTCTGCCCTTGCGTGCTGTCGGAGTTTAGACTGTTCCCCCAAGTGTACTTGTGCCGTTGGTAACCTTAGTGACCATAATCTCTAGGATTCTACCAAGGTGACGGTGGAGGGAAGGTCCCACTGTACCTGGAGCAGACGTCGGCTATACTCAAATGGATTTTCTGGGGGGTTCACTTCACTCGAGACGGTTAAAGTGGAGGAACTTGGTCCAGTCTATTCATTAAGCAGGTTGTCGGCGTAACTGTTCCACCCGCCATTTCTGTACTGAATCCAGCGAGGTTGGGCCTAATCACCAACTAGCGCTTTTGGTCCAGAAGAATAATGTTTCTGTTTGGTTTGACGCCCTAGATTCTTTAGGCGTGTGATTCAAATTTGTTTGGTTCTTTAGAGACTTTAGGTGGTTTGATTTGAAATTTTATTTTGTTTTCGTGTGTAGTAGTTAAAAGTTTTTAGCTGTGGCGGAATTACCGAGACAGTCCCGTAGAATTCGGGGCCAGTCTCCTGAAGTTGTTTCTGTGGCCGAATTGTTGAGAAGATCCCGTAAACTTAGGGGTGAACCTCCTCAAGACGAGTCCAGTCATTTAGAAGGTTTAAAGGTCCTTGTAACTCCTCCTAGTGGCAGTAGAGTAGGTTCACCTGAAGAAGGAGAATCTTCCTTGGTAGTCCATCCAGATTACCAAAGTTTAGAGACAGGTTATAATCCCGAAGCTGTTACAGTTTCTGAGCTTGTTGGTAGTTTTTCGTCTGCTAGTGATACAGGCGAAGAACCAGAAATATCCGAACCTGTTACTCCGACTCCTAGTGTTCCTGATTCACCGAGAATAGAAAGAATTATCATCGAAAATCTTCCTGTTGGTTTGATTGCTATTGAAGAACTTGTTCCAGAGGAAGAAATAGGCGTCTCTGATCCTGAAGATCAAATTACCCTTGATCTAAGGGAGCGTGAATCTATTTTACAGTCCTCCTAGAAGTACTACTTGGTACCTTTCGTTAACCAATTATTTAGACAACTTTGGGCTAGGTTTTTCCACACCTCGTACTCCTTTTCCACCTGGAGGTATTCATACTCCTGTAATATGTCTGGTCAGTCATCTGTGTTTACACAAAGTCCTGAATCTTTTTTACATGGCGGTCCTTCTGTTCCTACTGGGTATCAATCTCTTTCTGGTACCTTTGCGGGAGCGTCTCCTCAACCCGTTGATCATGGGTCATTAGTTGGAAACAGTGGTAATGTACCATTGGGTGTAGGAGACATTTACATGATGTCAGGTTCAGTTCCCGTTACCCAACCTCAAGGTGGCCAATTACCGCCTGGGGGGCAGCCTTCATTAATGCCTGGGGGGCAACCTCAAGGTACTTCATTAGTGTCTGGGGGGCAACCTCAAGGTCAGTACGCTCCTATGGGGCAATACATACCTCAAGGTCAACCCCAGCCTCAATATGTACCCCAAGGTCAACCTCAGTATCAATATCAACCTCAAGGATGGCAACCTCAAGGATGGCAACCCCAAGGGTATCAACCCCAAGGGTATCAACCTCAAGGATACCAACCTCAAGGTCAAGGTCAATCCCAGTACCCGTATTTACCTCAAGGTTATCAACCTCAAGGTCAATACTCAGGTCAAGGTTATCAACCACCTCAAGGTCAATCATATGGTCAAGGTATGGGGACTACACCTTACAGTTATCAGTCCTATCCTCAATCCGGCTATGGATCTCAGTACCCTCAACCTGTTATGGGTCAATACCCTGGAATGTTAGTGTGGGATCCGTCACAGGGTCAACAGATGTTGCAGCCAAGTATACAATCGGTACCTCAAGCAGGACAACCTGTAGTTTCTGGTCCACCCCAGCAACCGCAACCTGTCCAGTCAAGTGTTCAAACCTCTGTAACTTCGGTAGTTACTCAGCCGCCAATTGCACCTAGTACTCCATCTCAAACGGCTGCTGCAACTACCGCCACATCTACCATACTTACTTCTGGAGTATCGACGGCTCTGGTTTCTACTGTCTCTGTAACCACTCCTCAGACATCTGTACCGTTGTCTGGATCTACAATTCAAACCACAGTCCAGATGCCTGTAGGCCAACCTGGTATAAGTACGGTTGTTACTACTCAACCTCAATTTGTTCAACCTCCGTACCAGAGACAGTATCAACCTGGGCAAGCTGTCCAACAACCGGTTTACCAGTATCAACCGTATCCTGGGTACACTTATCAACAACCTCAGCAACCCCAGTATGGTCCGGTTAATCCTGGTTTTCCAGGAGGATATAATATCCCAAATGCGACTCTGTTCCTAGTTATCCTGGATATCCTCCTCCTGGGGCCGGTATTGTGACCCAGAGTTTTAGAGATCCTAACCGGCAGTTACCGTTTATCGCAACTTTGGATTTACCAGACTTGACGCGCCTAACGAACGATCCAATTCAATATCTTCCGTTCTGGCCGCCAATGCCAAATAAGTTGCCCAGCGATATACCCAAGTTCGAAGGTAAGTCTGGAGAGGATCCGTCCAATCACGTGATGACTTACCACCTCTGGTGTGCTTCAAATTCCATCTCGGATGATTCGATCCGCTTACGTCTTTTCCAGCATACACTCATTGGTCTCGCGGCTAAGTGGTACATTGAGTTACCACGGGCCTCTTTTTACAATTTTAGCCAGTTAGCTACCTCGTTCTTAACTCACTTTCAGTTACCGGTCAAATACGATAATGGTACGTAATTATTAACTTCACTAAAACAATCAACCTCCACGTATATTTCAGATCACATTCATGAGTGGAGATGTCGAAGAAGGCTAGTGAAAGTTTTTATCCCGAACCAAATCTTAGCTGAATGGTTTGTTAAATCATTATTACCAAGGATTACTGAAGATGTAGCTAAGGCCGGAGTAGTTACTGAGGATCAAGTCATTGCTTAGGCACAATACCTTGACTTAGTTTACACGCAGTCGGGTACATTACACGAGAAGATTCTGGATCTTCCAAAATCGAACCAAATCGCTGCTGCTCCTTCGGGATCTCATGCCGCTGATGGTATGATTGGTATCGTGAATACAAAGAGCAAGAAGAAGTCTTCCAAGGCTTCAACTACTCCTATTATCACTTTGCCCGATTCCCCGACAGGAGAGTCTTCTCCTGAACTTACCGCCGATATTCACGCCGTAGAGTCATCCACGGCCAAATCAAAAAACGGTGGAAAGAAGAAGGCTAAAGCAGACAAGGCTCCGAAGGAGAAAACTGAAAAGTCGGAAACCAATGACGAAAAGCGCAAACCTCGATATCCTTGTCTTATTTTTGAAAAGGATCATTTTACGAGAGATTGCCCTCATCGGGCCGAGGTAGTGAAAATAGTTAAAGGTTCTCCCACTCCTGCTGTGTTAAAAAATCCATTTCCGGAGCAGGAGAATAAGATGATAGGTTCTTCCTCGAATGCCAGTGAAGAACCCATTTTGATGATGTCTCATGTGAGGATTGCGACTCGATCGCAAGATTATGGTAGTAAGAATCCTGTTGATGGTAAGGAAGCAGAATCTTCTCACTCTAACCCATCAACCTCAGCTCCTGATTCCAATCCACTACAGATCGAGAAACCTAACCCAGACTTAGTATTTAAACCGCCCGCCAAGGGTGTACTTCGAAGGTCTGCTTTCAATCCACATGCGAGAGCGGCCCAGAATTTAACATTGTTGAGGACTTAGCTGTTTCACCTCAGCAATGTCGGCGTTAGAAGTGCTGCAATCATGCCCAGCACAACGAAAATTGCTTTTGTCGGCTATAGGAGCTGTTGATGTTCAGGATCCGAATCTAAAGATCTTCGATCTAGAAATAGTAGTACACCACGACTCCCCATCAAATGTCTTTCCAAATTCCAGTGATAGTCAAAAACAGTCCTATTCATCAAACTGTGATTGATGAGGGAGCTTCTACGTGTATTATGTCAATTCAATGTTGGAGATCCCTTGGTTCTCCTTCGTTGAACCAATCCCCACCATCCTTAAGGCCTTTGATGGCCGTGGGTTCCGTCCGTTTGGTATTCTACAGGAATTGCCTATAGGGGTAGAAGGTAAAACCGTTAGTCTGGATGTGGAAGTGGTTGATGCCCCTCTAGACTACAACCTTCTTTTGGGTCGAAGTTGGTCATATGCTATGACAGCGGTCGTTTCATCGGTCTTCAGAGTAATTAAGTTTCCACATAACCAATAAGATCGTGACTATTGATCAGCTGACATACTTTTCATCCGACCCAGCCTCTTCAGAGAGTATCCAACATGTCGGTAAGACGACAATCCCTTATAAGGACGTTGGTGTAGGTTTAGTTAAGGATTCCGGTTTACTGGGAACTTTTCCTCTCCCTCCACTCAGCGTAGAACCTTCGTTTGCAACAATTCATATGATTACATCAGAAAACATTGTTTATGATGATCCTTGGTATATCCCATCTGACTCTGAGATAGACTCATTCGGTAATGCTATGCCCTTGAGTCCATATGAAATTGCTTATGAAGCTCTTATGTCTTTTACCGATTTTCATTCAACCGAGGTCGACCAAATGAATGTGGTCAGTGAAGAATCACTTTTCACCTCAACCTTAGAACGGATAGCATTTCCCGAAGTCGTGTCATCTGACGAACAACTTCGCGAAATCCTAAGTGTAGACGATCTACCATGGGAAGATCTCCATCACAGATCTTCGTTTTTACCTAAGGATGATGCATTTGAAAATGATTTTTCATCTATCTTTACCACTGAATATGTCAAAGACGCTCAGGATCCACGAAACATTCTGATTCAGAGTTGAATTTAGGGAATATTTCTCGTACTATTCCCCTTGATATTTCAGTGAAGCCCGGAATTGAGGAGAACATTCATATAGGTGCCGCATGTACAGAAGAAGAAATCCAAAGTTACAAGGCCCTATTCCAAGAATTCCGCGATGTGTTTGCCTGGTCTTACGAGGAAATGCCGGGAATCGATCCTGCCATTGTTGTTCATGAAATCAAAACCTACCCGGATGCTAAACCCATCCGGCAACGGTTGCGTCAGATTCACCCTCGAAAAGCGGCTGCGATTAAAGGAGAAGTCGAAAAGCTGTTGAAAGCAGGTTTCATTTATCCGATCCCGTTAACGGATTGGGTATCGAATATTGTTCCGGTCAATAAGAAGCAAGGAACAATAAGAATCTGTATCGACTATAGGGATATCAATCGAGCTTGTCCAAAAGACAACTATCCTACGCCTTATATCGATCAAATTATTGATGATTGTGCCGGAAGTGAAATGTTTTCCTTCATGGATGGTTTTCGGGCTATAATCAAATCAATATTCTACCTGCCGACCAACCAAAAACGGCATTCATTTGTCCATGGGGGAAATTTTCTTATTGCAAATTACCTTTTGGGCTTAAGAATGCCGGGGCCACTTTTCAACGGGCAATGTCTTACGCATTTCACGACATCAAGCACATTGTGCAACTGTATCTCGATGATTTGCCTGCTCATTCTTTACGACGACGAGCAGATCACCTTGACCACTTACGAGCAATCTTTATGAGGTGTAGGCATTATCGAATTCGGTTGAATCCCCACAAGTGTGTTTTCTGTATAGAAACAAGTCGATTGCTGGGATTTTTGTTTCAAAAGCCGGCATTCGCGTCGATCCCTCGAAAGTCGAGGCGATCATCAAATTGCCTCCTCCTTCGAGTTTGCGCCAACTCCAAAATTTGCAGGGGAAAGCGAACTTTTTACGTCGATTCATCCCAAACTACGCCGAGGTCACTAAAGGTTTTACACGGTTGTTGAAACAGAACGTTCAATTCTTTTGGGACGAGATTGCCCAACAATCTTTTGATGCACTTAAACATGCGTTGACCCATGCACCGTTGTTGCATCCTCCCAACTACAACCAGGACTACTTCTTATACCTCGCAGCTTCACATTCCACCATTGGAATGGTGTTAGTTCAAGAAGATGAATTCGGAGCAGAACATGTGATATATTATCTCAGTCGAACCTTAAATCCCACTGAGCTAAAATATTCGCATGTGGAGAAATTGGCCCTGGCAGCCGTTCAAGCTGTCCAGCGTTTTCGTCACTACATTCTTCTCCGTTAAAACTACAGTCATTTCGGATTGCAACCCTATGATTTACATTTTAACAAAACAATTGCTAGGGGGCAAGTACTCTAAATGGATCGTTATCCTGCAAGAGTTCAACTTGGAGTTCGAGAAGTCCAAGTCTAAGAAATCCTTAGTTTTTGCGGAATTGATGTGTGATTTCCCACGTACTGACACAGAGACTGTGGCAGAAGAGTCCATTGCGGACGAATCTTTGTTTCTCATCAGTACTTTAGATCCGTGGTTCGGGGATATAATCATCTATCTCCAAACCCAAACCTTTCGGCCTGAAGCTTGAAAAGCAGAACGTCGAAAAATTAGGTTTCAATCCCAGCAATACAAAATTATTGGAGATACACTTTATCACCGGGGGGCAGACTTAGTTTTTCGACGTTGTCTAACTCACGAAGAGGCTGAGAGAGTTTTGAATGATTTTCACTCTGGAGCATGTGGCGGTCATATGTCTGGGTATGCCACAGCTCAGAAGGTGTTGCGCGCTGGTTACTTCTGGCCATCTATGTTTAAAGATTGTATCATTGCAGTCCGGAAGTGCCACAACTGTCAAGTGTTTGATCGAAAGATGCGCGCACCACCTGCTCCTCTCCACCCTATAATTGTCGTTGGTCCATTCGCCAAATGGGGTATCGACTTTATTACTTGTAACCCTCACTCGGGGGGGGCATGCGTATATCATCCTCGCGGTTGATTATTTCACTAAATGGGCCGAGGCAATGCCTACATTCGACGCAAGCGGCAAAACAGATGCAGTTTTCATATTCAATCATATAATAACTAGGTTTGGTGTCCCACAAGCAATTATTACTGACCATGGGAGCCATTTTCAAAACACCATGATGACTGAACTTACAAGCCAGCTTGGTTTGCGCCATGACAGCTCTACTCCTTATTATCCGCAAGCCAACGGTTTGGTTGAATCTATCAGCAAAGTTCTGGTTATCATGATCCGACGAACCATTGGTATTCATCGATCGAATTGGCACAACATTTTATTTTCGGTGCTATGGGCATACCGAACCTCAGTAAAAACCTCAACAGGGTTCACTCCTTTCCAGCTAGTTTACGGCTTAGAAGCAGTGTTACCCGTTGAATGTGAAATCCCATCACTTCAAATGGCTGTCGAATTACTTCCAGCTACTTCCGAAGAGGAGAAACGTTTATTGTACTTAGCTAAATTAGATGAGACTCGACGTGACGCTGCATTGGCAATCGAGACTCACGCGAAGCGAATGAAAGCTCAGTATGATACAAATGTGACCCCTCGAAGTTTTTCGGAGGGAGACCTAGTGCTCTTATATGATCAAGCTAACGATAGGCTAGGTGCTGGAAAATTCGTTCCTATGTGGCATGGACCCTATATTGTAAAGCGAAAGCTAGCAAAAGGGGCTTATGAGCTGGTAGATTTTGATGGGGACTCTTTGGATAAACCCAGAAATGGACTTTACCTAAAGAGGTATTATGCTTAAATGGTGGGTATGGAGAATTTTTAGTTAGGTTAGGTTTTCTTTCTAGCTAGTATGATTGTTAGTTAGTCAGTGTGCTTAGCTTAGTGAGTGTGTTTTTCGTCGTTATTCTGGCTTATCTTGGTTTTGCTCTTGATATTGTAGATGTCGACGCCCCTCCAAACATACATTGGATTTGCTAATGGTGCTTGTCGTAGTACATGGAATATCTCTTCCGCAGCTTGGGTTATCTATTCACCCTCTGACGAGTTAGTTTCTATGCATGGGGTAAGCCTCGGTCAAACAACGAATAACATTGCAGAATACAGTGCAGTGGTTGAATAATTATCCGAATCTATTTCATTTGGAATTCAACGTTTGATAGTGAGGTTAGATTCTGAACTTGTTGTATTACAGCTTAATAGAGTTTATGCCATCAAAAATCCTGTGTTATTAAGGTTGTTTTTGAGAGTGCGTCTCTTGGAATGTGAATTTGATTACATTGAATATCAGCATATTCCAAGGTCCTTAAATACATTAGCAGATGCAATTGCTTCTCGAGTGTTGGACAGACATTTACGATAATCATGCAAGTAAATTTAAAAAACATTTCATCATACATGTTAAACAAGATAAGCCGGTAATAGTGATATATATATAGATAGGAGTGTGTCAAAAAATATACATCGTCTTCGATCATAGGTTGAAAAACACCTTATGATCGGCAAAATGATAAGTACAAAAAGTCAAAATGTCACATGTGTCTACAAAGTGACTAGCCAGTCACTGGTGGTGCTCCCTATACGACACCACTGCACGGGCTACCTTGTGCAAAAATCTCCTCAACGGTCCAGGGACCGCGACTACGTAGCGCTGAAGTTTGATAAGAATATCATCCATAGTAGTCTCCGGTATATCCGCCATCAGACACTGTAGATCATGCTCCAACTCAGTCAGTACCTCTGCAGCCGCCGCGTCCTGTGGGGCCGGTACCGGTGCAACTGGATGTCTCCTCTCGAAAGGCCGGAGGTTGGCTGGACGCTATGGACTAACATCTGCATTTTGAAAATTTTATTGTCAGTTTTGAGACGATATATATAAAAAACAAAAAAAAAAAAAATACATAATTTGAAAACTCGTGAAAAAATAAAGTACCTCTGTCATCCCATTGTTCTCCCTGTGGAAGAACCATGTCCGGATCACCTCGAAAATCTATTCCGGCATACGGAAAGTCCTGAATCGCAAACACCTGGTCCTCTAACCAGTGAAAATAACTGTCAGTGAATCGAACAACTGCCGCACCCTCGTCCGGATGCCGGGCCATCACCGCAACCCATCGTACCAGCTTTGGCTCCTGAGGACCCGAAATATCAACAGTGAGATGCTGAGGGATCAGCATTGGAATCCTCTCTAAGGCAAAGCTCACGACTATAGGCCCATATCCAAAGGTCTTTAGTCTCCGGTCTTTTCCCTGGTCAGTTGGGCTTTCAAGTTAGCCAACAGCGCATCACACCAGTTGAAAATGGTGCCTTGGAGACAATCAATTGCCATCCGAAATTGAGACCCAGTAGCAATATGTAAAGTGGCTGAGCCACAAATCCTGGTCACAGTGAAAGCTAAGACCATGAGTTCACGTTGAGAGACATATTTGATCTCTATGCCTTTCTTATGCTCTCGATCAGGTAGGCACCAATATGCTCGGAGACTATCAAGGGATTGGCCACCGGCCTAGTCCCAGCGAGATTGAGTTGCTCACCTCTGTTCGGCAAGCCAGTGAGAAAGTAAATGTCAGCGGGCTCTATCTCGAGTTGTTGCCCGCCGATATAAAAGCATTGCTCTTGAACATTCCATCTCTCAACCAGCCACTCCAACAATCTTACCTGAGCTCTCATACCGGGTATGGCCCAGTATTTGTATAATCCACATCCTCTTAGGGCATCGAGGGAGGGTTGATGATTGATTGCAGCTTCATCAACCTCCTCATGCTCTCTTTCTCTCCAATCCAGCATGATAAGTGCCCTACACATGAACAAACAGGCATTAAAATAAGTTTTGGGAAATTTCAATGGTTAAATTGGGAGCTTGGGGTTTCAAAACCCGCGTTTTGCGGAGGACGCACCCTGCGTTTGACGCACAGTGCGCCAGGACGCAGGTGGCCTGAAGGTAACCTGCGTCCCCCGACCTTTTCCCTGTGTAGGAAAAAGTCGGGGGACGCAGGCCAGCCTTTAGGAAACCTGCGTCCCCCGCAGGGCGGTTTCCAAAACTCAAAACCCCCCAAAAATCAAAAATGAAACCTAAAACAAAATTCTAAACGGATGAAATTGACAAGGAGTATGTTGTGAAATACCTGGAAGAGATGGCGTTCGATTCTAACGGTCGGATTTTCCGCAGCGACCACGGGAAGTTTCTTGTCAAAAGCTCCTTTTTCAACCTCAACAGTCAAACGGTAAAAATGACATGGTAAAAAGTCTTTTTATAGGTTTTTTGGATGAATTTGTTCATTTTTCACCATGGAAAGATGTTTTTCGATGAATTTTTGCCTATCTTAAACAGGTATGAGTAATGTGTCGCTTTTGTGCAGAACAAAGGGACTTAGAGGGAAAATTGTCATTTTTTCACAAACAAAATATCAGAGTCATCTTTTAAGCCCTTTTCTGACTCCTGAAACATGAAAAGATTGCCGAGCATTTCTTTTACACTCGTTAAAATGGAATTAAAAGACGGTCCCCTTATAGCTCTTTTCTAACCGTAAAATCAGGAAAAGATTGCCGTGTTTTTGTCGTTTCAAACTCGATACGGAAATAAAACGACGTGTCCTTGATCGTTTTTTACTTTTCAGGTCAGTGACACTAATTATGAAAGTACTCCTTGGTCACAAGATCAAGCGGTTCCCCCAGGTATTATTTTATACTTTTTCGGGCTTGAGGGACACAAATTTACGAAAAAGTTCAACTTGGAGTTTCCTTAAGTTTTTCAGACTCTCTAAAATTGAAAAAACGCCGAGTTTCTCCTATACTGGGCTCGTTAAACATTTCACAGTAAAGGACCTGTTCAATTACAAACAGGAACGAACCACTCCTTCCTAGGGTTCGAATCAAAACTGGGTTGGACTCATCCGAAGGATGAGCTTATAATCAAGCATATGTTATCCTCCTCAAGCTTGTTAAAAATAAAGAGGTACTTGCCAGAAATGGTGGGGAAAAGAGAGAAGAATGAGCCTATTTGTTACCTTTTGTCTCAGAAGAAACTTTATTACCACTCTTGGACACGACACTTTTCATTCACCTGGGTTGGGAAATCTTTTACCTCACAGTCGATCAAACCACTTTTGAAAGTCTTCAACCGGGTTCCGGGGATTAACTTTGAGTTATTTAGCACCAAACCATCTGTCGTGTCGTTATGTGTCCAAGAGGTCTGCAAACAAAACTTTCATCTGCAAAATACTTGTCATCCATTTGACCATCCCTAAGTCAGTCCTTACAGCAATATTTCTTCAACTTGAACAATGATTTCGTGTTGTGGGCTTGCCCGCAACGGGTCAATTTCTATCGACATCAGCACATTATCTAGAGAGATGACTTAGAAATCGTCAGTGCCTTGAAGTCTGCATGCATCAATGGCAGGTTTCTCGCCTTTGACGTTTACATCATTGACTTTCGATCGAAGGATTCCGTGAAATGTTCGACATCAACTCATTCACTCACATCTCACGGATTGTACTGGGTACTTTGAGAACCATTGACATTACTAGTGGTCTCTCTCACGCTTGTTAACAGTTCACATCATTGACTGGTAATCAAGTGGTTTCTACCATGTTCGACATCGACTCATTTATTCACATGGATAGAATCGTACCAATTCGAGAAGTAGGAATGAAGACCCTGGATCAAATCTTTAACATCCAGGCTGCGAGGAGTTTTGTATTCATTATCTAAGTAGACTAACCATAAACAGATGGCTGCGCCCATACTGTGTCTACAAAAGTCTATGATTATGATGTACTGCAAAATCATTCCTGTATCAGAGTAGTTAGTCTGTTAGTTAAAGTTTTTGTCTGA
Organism: Pinus tabuliformis; assembly: GCA_031772625.1. Classification (NCBI taxonomy): domain Eukaryota; kingdom Viridiplantae; phylum Streptophyta; class Pinopsida; order Pinales; family Pinaceae; genus Pinus; species Pinus tabuliformis. The sequence continues at coordinate 416,534,650 of CM062812.1, read as the reverse complement.
GTATGGGAATGCCTACCTCAGTGATGATATAATCTTATCCATGTATTTTGTGTTGAAAATTGCAGGTTCCAACCAGGTTCTCCACGAGATAATCCTCGAAATGATAAAGCGCTTCACCCTTCCTAGATAATACAAAACCTTAATCTATTTCAGGCTTCGCACTTTAGGGGGCAATCTGTTACACTAAAAAATGTCACCATGGCTATTTACAGTCGGTATGGCTCTATCAACAGTCATACTACCCTCTTGAGCAAGTCTTATACCTCTGCTATTCATGTCAAACTCCAAGAAAGAGAGAAAGTCCTTATAAAAATGTTTATCTCTGGGTACGCAGGTTCTCTCAAACCTTGCCTGCGGATACGCACCTTTTGTTCATAAGGTCTGCGTCCAAGGACGCTCTGTATCTAAAGGGGCAGGTGCGTCCCTCTGAAAAGGTTAAAATGCGCAAGTTTTATCTTCAAAAACTTACTTGTGGTTATTTCTAGAGCATTCTAGAAGGTTGTTTGATGTGTATTGAGCGCCTCCAGATGGTTCATGCACTCCTATCAAAGAGGAACTTATCCCATCAATAAGGGAGTGATCCCATCCAAAGAGGGGACTATCCCATTTATGGTGGACCTGATTAACTTCCTCTTGAGCACTATAAAAAGAGGCATTGAGCCAGAAGGAAAAAGGTTGAAAGCTATAGATTTCTAAGGGTAAATGCTGCAGGAATTAGGACTCCCATTTAGAAGCTTGTGAGGAGAGATTGCCATCTTTACTTGTTCTATTTGGAAGTGGGTGAGCTTTGTCAAAGTAGAGGAAGACTCTTGTGGACCCTGGAAGGAGCTTGCACAACACCAAGGCTCAGGTTGTAATGGTTCCTTTTGATTACCTTTAATGCAAATTGGTCCATTCTTCTCAATAACTTGTTGTTAATGGGTTATTTCATGTACTCCTTGGTCTATGTGTTGAATATGCTTTGTTTTATGTTATAATCAGGTGCTATTTAATTGTTTGACTGTTGGTGATTGCAGGTTTTGGAGAAAAGGAGGAGCTCATCCAGATCAACAAAGCTTGGACTTCTACAACAGCGTTTGGACAAAGGTAAGAACGAAACACTTGATTTCTCATATCATAATGTATGTTTAGAGAAGGATAGCTCCAGTTTGTTTTGTTTGTCATTAGAATGTCTTAGACTTCTAGGAAGGTCAGTTGTGTCCGCACCCTTGACTGATTCCGTGTGACACTTACATTATGCATGTGTGCTTGTTGTGTAAGATTCCTCCAATGCATGAGCGATGGGATCATGTAGTTCGAGTGGAGGAAGCGAAATCTAGGTGTTTGGTTGATCTTCAATGCAAAGCAGAGAGTGATGAGGAGCCTTGAGTGTTTCAACAATTTCTTGACCGGAAGTGAAACCAACCTCAGGATAGCGAGGGCCTGACATAACCATCAGCTCGAGCTGAAGTGCCTCGACATTCTGTGGGGTTTCGAATTCATCAACAGATAGATCATCATATACCAGTGTCTTGGACATATTAACAATGATTGAATCAACATCGTGATCAGATGAGGAAATGGATAGATCACGACAACCAAGATAAGAAAATTTAGGATGTTTGTCGACATCCTCATGATTTGATGAATCGGGAAGAGGGGTAGATGGGAAGAAAATATGTTCACCCTCTATGTTTTTAGGAAAGATAGATGACAGATTGGATGGATTTTCCGAGGAAGATGTGCCATCTCCACATTGTAATGACAGAAACATCTGGAAATGGGTTTTCACAGGGGAAGTCAACAGTGGTAGAATCACAAGGGATGTCAAGATAAAGCAGATGAGGCACGAGTGGAAGGGAGTCATCCTTCACCGCGGGTTCTTATTTAGATTCTTGCACACACTCATCATGAATGATGGCATAGGTTGGCTGCATAACACCAACTCCGTTGACAACTTGATCCTCGTTCACAGCAGGTAAGGAGTTCGGAATGGGAGAACACAAGACAATACAATCTGGAGGATCAATAAAGCATGAGGACAGAGGTTGAGGGAATGAATCCACGTGACAACCAACAGACTTGCAAGCCAAATCTGCACAGATATCAAGAGTAGATGGGGTGGGAGGATGTGACAGTTCAACAGATGTGTGTGCATGATCTCCCACACCACTCCACAGTTGTGGAGCTGTTTGATGAGGTGAAGGCAGATAGTCGCTTGTGATAGCAATTGTTCCTACCTGTGATTGTGCAGCTCCATCACCAAAGTGTGTTGAGCTGGGTTCGGATATGTGAATAAGATACTCAAATCTTCCATCAAGAAATTCCCAATCAATATCATCTTCGGGGAATTGGTATGCAAGATTACAAAAGCATGTGTAAAATTGTTCAACGGATTTGTCGGGTGCTTTTCGTAATTCCATAATTTCTGGTTGAGTGCTTTATAGTTAAAGTGATTGAAAGCACGGTCTATCTCTTGGACCATATGAGCAAGAGAATGAATAGATTTTTTGATCAACATGGCACACCAGTGCATTGGGTTCCCTCAAAGCGTGTAGATGAACAATGCGCATGTCATGTATTCTTCAAAGATTCCATGCCTTTCGCATGAGCCTACAATGCCAACTGCATGCCTAACCAAGGCTACGTGGCCTCCACCATCATATGTTTTATGAGACAAGTTATCCAAGAGCTTTTCTGAGATAATGAAATCGTTTCCATAAGACATACACTCCAGAAGAGCAACTCGGTAGTTAGTCATGATAGATATGTAGAGATTCAAAATAGATGTGAGGACTCAACTTGTCATCTGGCCCTCCTTCTAGTGCCAAAATGTTGACAATGCTAGACCCACCAACATGTCAGGGGATCTCCCTGGTAAGAAGTCCCAATTAGACCTCAGACCGTTTGGTGTAGGAGTCCCAGCAATGGGTCGTACGGTAATGCCTTGACTGCGATTTCGCACAGAGGCAAGTAAGATAACTCTATTGGTAGCAAGGGTGACTGCTGGAGTGAGCCCAAGAAGGTGCATGAGAGGTTCTAACACATGGGGGTTGAAATGAGTGTGCCCCTTGGAAACCTATGATAGCACGCAGTTAAGAAGGGAACACAAGAGCAAAGATGCATCACAACATGGAAGGAAAATTAGCAAGTAATCCAAAGTGATGGTTAAACCAAAAACACATTTCAGAAAGATTCATACATACATACACATATATTTATGCATGCACGCGTAATAAAACCAATACATATATCATTTAGAGTAAACCAGATAGCATAGAATACAATACAACATATGCATGAAACGTGATGGCTCTTATTATATTAAGAAGTGTAAGTTCCAGTCATACAATACATCCATGTCCAACCACTAGTTCCGATAGCAGAATGTTACAGCCACAACTGCTTGCTCCTCCAAAGAGATGTACTAGCTCTGCACAGTGGAGAAGCCAAGGCTCATTACAATATTGTCCAAGCTCTCTCCAAGATAGTCTTATCGAAAGCTTGGCTAACCAAAATCCTTTACAATGAGTTATGAGGTTCTATTTATAGCAAAGGGTGGGGTGACCCTTGACATTCCCCTTTGTAACAGTTCATCTACCCTCGTGACTCTTCATCTACTTTATGGTTGTTACATCCAACTATCGACACTTGAACTTCCACTTGACAAGACATTACGTTACGATGCACATGTGCCCATTTGAGACAAAAAAGCTTGAGCAATCCATGCAAGACATCACTGACACTCGGTCCGTTGTGGTGAGACCAACTCTTTGACATGCTTGTGATGGTGAAGGTGGTGAGCTAATGCCAAGCTTGGTCGTCCATGATGGTGTGCATGTGCTCCATGGTGACATCTTGTTGAAGCGAACTCTTACCTCTGTTTCATTTGGGTGCATTGGTGTGGCTCCTCCATCCAACTCGTCTGCTAACATGCGCATGGTCTTCTTGGGTGCGGCCGAGCCGACAACACACTGATGCATAGTGTTCTTGTTGGTCTTCCAGTGTGCGCTGGTGGTCATGTACATCAATTATCAACTACATGTTCAGCTCCAGTTGAACTTGCTTCTTCTCTTTTCCTCGGTGAGTGTGCTGAATGGGTGGGGTCGCATGTGTGTGCACGATGACACGCATGCTACTAAATTCCCTTGCATGTGATCAACAACACTGCTCGCCATGTCTACTTCGTGCCAGCTACTGGGATGGATCTTTAACTTGTACGGGTGCAGTTTCATCCGTGAGTGCATGTTGCGCTCGTTGCTGTACCTGTTATGGCTGCAACTCATTCTCTTGTCTATGCAGCTCCTGTTCTTCCTTGAGTTGTTGCTTAAGCACATGCAACTCCTTCTCTATTTCGCTCTCTACCTTCGTGTGAACTTCATGTCACACAGTCACCTCATAGCCTAAGCCTCCAAAGTTGCTTTCACCACAAGTGGATCTACTTGAGCTTGCAACATTGTTTTGTCTCTGTGTTGTCAACAACCTTCCTCTTGCATTTGTTGCATCTGGTATGCTGTCTTCAGCTGTTGTTCATGATGCTGCTCGTTGTGATATTATTTTAATCATATCTTGATGTCCTTGTCTACTAACAACTTGATGTCTTTGTGGGTAGGCAAGTCCATAGACACTTGATCGACTACATCCCCAAGTGTGCTTTGAATGGTGTCTTCGAGTCTGCTCTCTTGGAAACCATTGTACCTATACTGCTGAGAGGTAGATGAACACCTGCGATACCTGGAGACATGGCAACACTCATGGCAAGCAATCTGTCAATCGAAAACCAAAATGAACTTGAGAACTGACTTGCAACATACCTGTGTGACTAATCATGAAGGTTGCACAATTTCCCCTTGGAGGTTAGGAGACTAAATGCCAAGACTGCGCAAGGCACAGTCTGGGTTGCTGGGAGGCTGACTGACTGCTGGAACTGCGCAATGCACAGTCCAGTCTGGTTGTTGACTACTAGAATTGCACAATGCACAATCTCAGCTGGCAATGGTTGCAAGCTCAGTGACTGCATTGTGCAATTTTTTGGGCCAGCAGTCACTGTCCCTCAGAATTGTGCAATGCAAGACTGGAGGATAGTCACTGGGTAGAAATGTGCATTTCCTGAGAGGAAGACAGAGCCTTCCCTCTCAAGATTGCGCAATGTTGTCTTGGTGAGGCAAAGTCTAGGCCAAGGCTGCCTAGACTCGCTGACGGGAAACTGAAAGCGAATGTGAATGTGAATGCATGGCGATACTGAGTGTAAGCATAAGTGAATGATCGTGCATGAAAACAGTGAATGAAAGATTAAGAAAATGGAACAACATGCATGTAGGTGAGGCGAGTCTCCGAATTGGCGACCGTTCATGAAAAATAGTTTCATGCATGCGACAGTAGTGAGATGTTAATGAAAACTGAAACAGTGCTAGTACAAGCTAGAATGTATCGAAATGACAACAAACGCTCACTGAAATCAAGCAGACAACATTCATATGAAGAAAAACACAAAAAGCATCATAAATGCAACACAAGACATTGGAAAGCGGGCTTACCCAAAAACAGTTGAGTTGAATGTGCCGACGGCTCCTAGATGTGATGTGGGATGTCAAAGCTGCAATGTTGATGTTAGGAATGAGCTCTGCAATGTCCAGTTCATGAATTTTGATAAAATTGAAGATGTGACGTGCATGCCACAAATCTAGGAAGAGCGACACTTGGTGGGAGGTTTCCAAGATGATCCTAGCATGCAACCTCCAACTGCTAAAAGTAGATTCCTGAATCAAGGGATGCCTTTGCATGCTGCCTTGGGAGAAGCAACCCATGCATGAAAATCGGTTTTGCTCGGTCCCGGAGGGAATCAATCAACTCAACTACACATGCAAGGGGCTGCTCAATTGCTGGGAGAAAATGCGCATTTATGGAAGGGAGTTGGGCTGGCTGTTTGGCCAATTTAATGTTTTTAGATTTTCAATCATAAATTGTCAACCAGGGTACGTATACTGATGAAGTACATGTGCACTATATGTGCTAGAATTTATTTCTTATGTCATTATGTTCTTATTAGGGTCCAAACTTAAGATTAATATGGAGATGGTGTTGTTAATTATATTAATGTCTCAATCCCTAAAGTTATCAGCTAATTTCTTAGGAGTTATTATCTATTGAATCAATTAATGGATGATATGAGAGTGATTCTAGATTTTACTTGTGTTAGACTGTTTTGGATTTTTGCCTTGAATTTTTATGTTGCAACGCTAATTTACCAAGTGCAAGAGAAATCTATTCTAACAAACTATAAAGGAATATTGTCCGAATTCAATTGCTAATGAGAAGACTCTCACTCTTTTACTTATTCAATTTCACCCAAACAAGACATTTTGAACAACAACTACGCTATGAAGTAAACAAAGTTGGACTACACTAGATAAAAAGAAAATGAAATAACCATATTGTACCAAATAAAAAGCAATTCAAATAGCATATTAAACTAGGTATAAAGAAAAGGGAAGTGCTCATGCATATAACGATTCACTGGCGAACTTATCATACTGCATTTATTCACACAAAAACAGAGTATTCAAGGAATGAAAGAAATCTAATTGCAATTGGTTAAAGACTTGTTACTGGTCATAGGGGCCCTCCACGAATCAGTCCATAATCTCCAATAAATGCAGTGCATACACACACAAAACCAATTCTATTACTTGTAGAACGAGATTTAACAAACTTGTTTCAAAAATTACATCATCCGATATGCACCAAACACAGTGCGACCATGGTTTTTATAATAAGTCTTTGGCATAACAACATGAGCATTTATCTTTATTTCAATTAAACTATATCGCTAAACCTTCAATTTTCTATTCTGAAAGCAAATTGATAAGGTTCTGATGAAACTCAGATTTTGTTCTGGCGACAATCCTATAGTTGACTTTGGGGTTTGACCATGATATATTGCAATCATCTTGATGAACTAGTTTGAGGGAATAGGAAGGAATCCACTAAGGGACGATTCCTTATCCATCTGTATCCTTCGTCACTGAGCTGGAGCTTCTGAACCTTGCAAACAATGGAGGCAGCTGCAGAAATTTAGATTAGTTGCGGAAACAAACCAATTTTGTAGCCAAATGCATTCTTTAAGAAAACAATAGGGTATATAGTTGAATAATAAGACATGTTATTGCTTACCTTTAACAAAAACTTGTGTCTATGGCATTATTTAGGTGGTAAGTATAGGAAAAGAGAGGAAATATAGGCAAAAATGGATGTCAAGGTAAGACAATCTTTGGACTCTACATTCCCCCAGGCTAGAAGTTTTGTATGTCCTCATACACTTCATCATTGTTAGTCACTTGTGCCTTTTGTTCATCACCTGCAAGTTTCACTTTCTTCTTCTTTCTGGCAGCTACTAGCATCCTGGGTTTTCTCATGAGAATTTTGTATTTTAAGTTGATAATATCTCTTTGCATTGTCATGTTTTCCTTCTTCAGCTTTTTGTTCTTTTCATACCACAAACTCAAATGAAGGATGAGATTGTCACTTTTTGCAATCTGGATCTCACTTTGTGCCTTCAATGCTTGATTCTCATTCTTGAGATACCTGTTCAATGTTTCTAACTCAAAAATCTCTTGCTTTAAAATGTTTGAGGCTGAGTGTTCCTGTGGTTCATTTAACTGATTGCTCCCTTCTCCAGGAATTTGAGTTGTTTCTTTAGTTGTTGTCTCTTTTCTTTCCAATGACTCTATATAGTCATATATCTCTTGTTGAAGAGGGTCAACACCCGGACTATGCACTGGGCTTCTTAGAGGTGAGATGCAAGGTGGTGGTGATACTCTCGGGGATGATTTTGGTGACCCTTTTGGAGAACTTTCAAGGTTTTCAGTTGGCTCATTTTTAGTTGGCTTGTTTTCCTTATGATTAATGTATTCTGTAGATTTTGAGATTATTTGTTGCACTATGCTCAACCTTGTACTCATCCTTAGCCCTGAGGTTTGTATTCCCTGTACTTTCCTTCTTTTAGTCTTTGATTTTTCTTCTTGAGGAAGGGTCCTGGTTTGTGGTATTTCCTTTGCTCTTTTGCTAACTTTCTTCCTTCTAAGATTTCTCTTCTTCATTCTCTGCAATATATCCACTATGGGCAGCTCTTCTTCTGATAATTCCGAGTGAGTTTGGGGTTCTTGCTCTTTTACTACTTCTATTGTTCTCTTCCTTCCTCTAAGGGTCCTATTGCTGCTGACTTGTTCTGGGGATCTTTCTTCGAAATGGTTCCTCAATAGGAAACTCTCCCAGTTATCCCCTATACTCCGAAGATGGAACTCAACCAATATCTTTATCAGACCATGATGATACATGGTATTTTCTATAAACTGAGTTCTCTTTTAAATGTTTGTGGACATTTTCTTGAGACTATTTAATATAAAATAAGGAAGATTCATCTGGTGATCTTCAAGAAAATGCATCATCATCCTAACATGGTAAAAATACATATACCCAAACCAACCCTCACAGGTGACAAATTTTTGAAGTATAAGTAATAAATTTTTCCATTTATTTTTAACGGATGTGTTGGGAATACCTTTCTTGAAGACAGTGGTGTCCATATTTGGATTTTTTAGGAATACCTTCCAATTTTCTCCATTAATTCCCCTATTCTTGAACCATTTTCCCCCTCTCTTCTGTGATCATGGACTTCGTTATGGTTAGCTTAATGTCTCCTATTTCGGCTTCAGTTCCATCAAACGAATGTGAAAATGTCTTTGTCACTTTCCTGTAAAAATTGTTGAATTTTTCAATGGACTGCAACCATTGTTTCTTTTGCGGCAACTCCTTGGTCTGAGGGTATCCCTCCAAGAATTTCTTCCCTGCTGGCTCAGTTTGCATAATGATCCCCATTATGGAGGATGATTTTCCTCAAAGATTGGTTACCTTGACAAGAGAATGGTGTTGGTAGGGTTTTTCTAAGTGGCGGAAGGACATAGTGGTTATGAAAGTTCAGAGGAGTGTAAGAACAGGTGGATTATAATAAGAGTTATAGGAATGAATTGGACCGTTGGGCGCATTTAAAATGATGATTTGGTAATTACTTCGGCGGATTTGGAATGAGAACATGACATGACTTTTAAGTGGTGGATTATGATGTTTTGTTAGGCGACCATCACCCTTAAATTGTAATGATTTCGTTTCAATTTTCGGCAGTACTATGTCTTCTTAGTCATATATGCAATATATCAATCCCTATTGCTAAATTAAAGTAGCACATACCTGTGATCCACTTTGCTAACCTTGTTTATTTTTTTGAGATCTCCTCCAAGTACTTTGCTCTGTTAGTTGTCTTTCAATTCAAATCACCAAGTGTCCTTGTAGGCTAAAAAAAAAATTATTAGGCTGCAGAAACTTTTCGTAGATACAGAAACTTTTCCAAGCTGTGGAAAGTTGTTGATTCTACAACTGATAAAAATAAATAAATTTGAAGTGCCAACAAAAATTGGTTTTCACTCTAAATTTTCTATATAAACCTGCCAACAACATGTTGGTTTTCATGTTTATACCTTTTTTTATATTATTATTATATGTATATGTATTTATATATATACTTATAATTTACTTATTATTATTATTATTATTGATTTTTTTTAGAGTGTAAACTGAGTAAAAATTTCTAAGGTGGAAAAGAAGAAGAATTCTTCTGGATCATTTTCAGTTCTAAATTATCTTGGAACATTTTAACAAATTTCTCTTTTGTCAATGGCTTCTGGTACAATCTGAGTCGATGTCAGTTTACTAATAGAGGAATTTTCTCTTCATCAATAGTCCTGATTCTAACTGCACCATTGTCAAAAACACTTTCAACTTCATAAGGTCCAAGCCAGTGGGTTTGGAATTTCCCTTGAAAATTCTTGAACTTTGAATCAAAGAGTAATGCCCAATCTCCTGGATGAAATTTCCTTTCTTTAATGTACTTATCATGCCATCTAGATCTCTGTTGTTGAACTAGGCTAGTTCTTTGGAGGGCTTCTTGTCTGATTTCATCAAGTTCATTTAGTTGTCTCATCCTTTTCTTCTGTGCTTCTGATAAGTCAAGATCTAACTGGACTGCTGTCTTATAGGTCTGGATCTGGAACTCTATCGGAAGTAGGACTTAATTCCCATAAACAAGTTCATAGGGAGTATGTCCTGTAGTATTTCTCCATGTAGTTCTGTAGGCCCATAAAGCTTCTGGAAGCTTTTCCACCCAGTCCTTTCTGTGTAGATGTACAGTCTTGGTAAGGATTGCTTCAATCACCTTATTTGTGGACTCAACTTGTCCATTGGCTTGTGGATGGTATGGAGTGGACTTCTGATGTTTGATTTTGTATTGATCCACAAGCTTCTGCACTAATCTGGATGTGAACTGTGTTCCTTGATCTGTTACAATTTCTCTTGGAACACCAAAACGAGTAAAAATATCCTCAAAAAGAAATGAAACTACAACATTTTCAGTAGCAAAAGGAAGTGCTTTAGCTTCTACCCATTTAGTGACATAATCAGTACATACCAGAATATACTTCTTTTGCTTTGAAGGTGGGCTAATTGGTCCAACAAAATCTAGTGCCCACTTCTCAAATGGTTCGATGAGTACCTGTGGTTGCAGTGGCATTTCATTTGAAAGAGTGGGTTTGCCCATTCTTTGACAACTGTCGCATCTTTTAACATATTCTTTGGTGTCCCTAAAAATAGAAGGCCAATAATATCCTAAAAGCAAGATTTTGTAAGCAGTCCTTCTGTCAGAAAAATGTCCCCCACATGGCTCATCGTGGCAAGCTTTAAGTATTTCTGGTATTTCATCCTCTCGAACACATCTTCTGATGATGAGATCTGGTCCTGTCTTGTATAACTCTTCATTTATCCATGAATAATATGTGCTATTGTGGACTATTCTTCTCTTTTCTCTAGGAGATAAATGAAATGGCATTTTTCCTGTAGCTAAATAGTTAGCAATATCTGCATACCAAGGTGATTTACTAGATACTGCAAAAAGATATTCATCGAGGAATTTATCTTCTACTGGTTGATCATTATTTTCATTTTGTATTCTAGATAAAAAGTCGGCAATTGTATTCTGCTTTCCTAGTCTATCTTTAATGGTTATGTTGAATTCTTGTAACAAAAAGAGTCATCTGGTTATTCTTCCATTAGTGACTGGTTTATTCATTAGGTATCTAATGGCAGAATGGTCTGTGTGAACTGTTAGCTCTGCTATGCAAAAGGATCAAAAATGGATTCAAAACACTCTCAAAGGCTGCAAATACACTTAAAATCATGCCAAAGGATCCATTGTTGCTGTTGAAATCTTCAAATTTTGATTAAAAGCCGTCCACCGATCGAATTGGTTGCAAAAGAAAAGCCCTTGGGAAAGCAAAAATACGCTATCGGGAGGCAAAGACACTCCAAAACCATGCAAAAAACCCGAATTACAGGCTTAAAGGTCCAAATGAACCGCAGTCGTTCGATCTGGCCGATCAACGGTCCAGATCTCATCGGCGGATATGGCATCGGCGCTTCACCAAGGATCGGGGCACAAGACATCGCCGATATCGCATCGGCGAGTCACAATGGAGGACTTACAAAGAGGTCTGGGCTTTTATATTCTGCGATGAGAAATCGTCGATATCGCATCGGCGTATCACATTGGCGCTTTCAAAGGGGGCAGGACCTTTTGCACATATATATTTGCGATCCGATGGGTCGGACCCGATGGCATTATGAATGATTTCTGTTAAAATTTCAAATCCGCGCTAAAGCCGTTTTCAATGGTTTTGGGCGCATTTTCTTTATATAACGAAATATAAGAAAATACAAAGGAAGCCTGGGCAGGTGCCGATTGCGATGAGTCTCGGATCCGAAAGGGTTCGGAAGTAAAATATATATATTGTTCAAGTCCGCCAAAGCCATTTTTCATGATTTTGCAGCAGTTTTATGTGTATTTTCAAATATAAAGAAACAGAGGATTGGCCGGTTAAGATATGCATTGCGACCCGAAAGGCGGACCCGATAGATGATTGAACCATGCCTGAACCTTTAAAGTCCAAATTGAAGCAGTAATGGGCGGGAATACTCAGTTTGGCAGCGTTTTCACTGTTTATAAGCAAAACAGTCATGATTGAGCCATTTTATTGTTCGGCGACTGCATTTAATCAACAGTATGGCCGAGGAGGAAGCAGGACACCGCCGATCAAGTCAGAGCATTCAATGGTTATGGGTTTCACCCGTATTTCACTCCACCTGCCCAGGGAGGACCTCAGAGCGCCAGAGAAGGTCAAATCCATTTAAAACACAGTCGGATTTGTATCAGAGGCCCATTTCTAAGTGTAAATGTGGTTGGTGGCCATTTATGGGCTCCTCCACGCATTGTTTAGCAGAGATATTTTGTATTGTAACACCATATATACTGAGAACACAGATGTAATCAGGTTGATGAGTGTTTGATGAATGATAGTTTGTTGTAGCCTTTAACTTCTGGAGACTGTAAATACTATGAGACCTGCAGCTTCTGGTCTTGATTTCCAACTAATACAAGCTTCTTTTGCTGTCACTTGCTCACTTTCCACTTCTCTTTCTTGTTCCAGGCTGTGCCTGCTTGCATTTATTCGATGTGCTGTAAATGTTTAGCATTAGAGGGGCTGTCATCCCACCTCTGTGTTATAATTTAGTGGTTCATTGACATTGCTTGCAGATTGCTGTTGTTTTAATATCAGGGAGCTGTCATCCTGTCTGTGTATTAAACAATAGTTTTACAGATCTTCTAACTGATTGCAGCTGGCCATCACAGGGTCCTGTGCATCTGCTGGTGCAATTAGTCTTCTCCATCATCACCTTTACCTTAAACTGTGAGTAGTTGGTAGTTAAAAGCCTTGTAGTTTGGGGGTCTTCACCCATGTCTGGGGATAATCATAGTAGGAGTGGTTATCTGGCTTAAATGTGCAGCATATCTTCATTTATCCATCATTTTATCCAACATAATTGTTGAATTTATAATGTTCCTGAGCATCACTGATTTACAACCTAGGTGAGTTTCTTGGGATGATAATGTTAGCGCTTGAATTTGGCCTCAGGCTGAAAAAGACAAAATCCAAGGCAACATAAACCACTTAGCCTCGTAGCTAGCCCTACGGGGACAGGAGAGGGCTCTCTCCAGGTCTATCTCGGCAAAAGGTTTTCAAAGGTCTGAGATGACCAATAAAGAACACTGATTTTAGGTTAGTAAACTGATAGGGAAAGTTTGATTTTAAATTTTTAGAGTTTTGTTGGAAAACTAAGCACAGCAATTTTGGGTGCGGGGATGAGACACAGTTTTTGCAGAGGTCTTTTTGGGGCAAGGTAGGAGATTGTCTTGATGCCTTTGAAATAAGTGAATGGATAGAAATGACCGGTGAGGAGCTAAGGAGAGCAAGAAACCATCGAGAGTTCTCCTTAAACAGATGAAAACATAGATATTAAGCAAACTTAAAGGCAGAGCATAGAAACCATGAATTCTACCTTAACACTTCATTTACTTAATTTGCAGAAGAGAGGAGTAGGAAAATGATACACATAACAAACTTACAAGTACATGAGAGAAACACACCATCAACACAAATCACCACAGGAATCCCAAATAGTGCTGCAAAACCCTGGTCTTTCCTTTGCCAAAATTGCAGAGATACAAAGAGTAATACAGTCTAAGCTTATCCCTCAAGAGTCCAACCATGAAAATGACTAAGAAAATACATAATATAGGCAAGCTAACACATTCCCTTGCCTCTAGGGGTCGAGCTCATCATCCTAGGAGCTGTTTCAACCAATTCTAAACTGAGCACTACAAACTAGGCAATCAAAACAACTTGCCTCTATAAGCTAGGAAACCAATTCATTCATTAATTTTTTGCCATTTTATGAATGAATCTTCTAGAATAGGTAAAAAAGAGTCATGTCAACATAAAATTACATCAATTACATCAAGGAGGATGAAAAATCCCACCAAAAAGTCAAAACTGGTCAAATGCTGCGTTTCCTGAGCTGAAGGTGCAAAACTGGCAAATTTCCCTGACGCGTAGCGCGCCATTTCTCAACGCGTAGCGCGCCTTTCAGCCCACTTTTGGGGCACTTCCCGGCATCCAAATGAGGCACAAGTGGGCTTGTTGGAAAGTTCTGGATGTCTACTCTCCATTCCAAGTGGAATTTCTCAATTTGGTGGCCATTTGCCCCTCCAAAATTGCAATCTCCCAAGACTGCTTCCTGTGTGTCCAAAAAGTGGCAGAAGGTCATTTTTTGCTTGTTTTTTGACCTTTTGGGGGCTCAAATCTCCATGAAATGTCTTGGCAGTGGCTGAGCAAGTGTATTTTTTCATGACAAATCCAAAAATGCTGAGTTTTCGTAAAATGGACCTCCCCAACTTAAGGGTAGCGCGCGGCGCGCTACGCGTTGAGGGCAAAAACCTGTTTTTGGCACAAAAAATTCAAAATTGACCAAAATTGCTCCAAATTTCCTGAATTTTGAGCTGGAGGTGTATCATTGAGCACCATGCTCCTTCAAGGTAGCTTCAGCCAAGATTTGAAGTGGATCGGGCCTTTTCCTCCGTTTTAGTGCCTTGGCCAAGCGTGCTTTGAGTACCTTCATTTTTGCTTTGCACACATGCATGCGGGCCCAATAATGATTCTTCATGTGGCGGAGCATATCTTTGTCCCTGTTTGCCTTGGCTATCAACCTCTCTAAATGAGTGTTCACCTGAATGAGCATAGACCCTTGTTCTTTAGGTGTCAAATCACCGGGTCTCTTGCGAGCCAAGTTCCGGTCTTCTCGGATCCTCCGCAACTCATCAAGAGTGTGTTCATCCTCTAATTGCTTGTTGCGCTGCTCTAAGTATGTGATTGTCCAATTTTCCATTTCCAACTTTTGCTGCAACAAGTCATTTTTAGCCTTTAGTTGCTGAATGATCTCCTTTGGCTCCGAGCTAGGAGAACTGATGTCAAGGTCAACAATATCTATGTCCGGATCACCTGATGGCCCCTCAACAATCATGGGCTGCTTGCCTCTCTCTTGTACCTGTACTGCTGTCGAAAGTGAGGCCCCTTCCATTTGATGTGGAGATAACACTCGCTGTGCTGATGAAGAAGGCGGGACCCCTTCCAACTGATGTGGAGATAATACTCGCCGTGCAGATGCAAATAAGGCCCTGTGGCCTCTCTGATATGTAACACATGTTGGAGTGCTGACATGCTCAGGCTCTGGAATGTGAAACTGTTGTGAAGGCCCTCCCTCATCATGGACAATCTCGGGAGGTGGCTGTGGCACCATGAAGAAGTCGCGAGAAATGAAATCCTCCCAAGCAATACCCTGCTGTGCCAACTGACGCATCACTATGATCTCGATCAGTGCATAATGATATATACTTTTGAGTTGCTGTGCGGGGTTCTTCCTTTGCACTACGGGCACCATCTTCTCTATATTTTGGCACATGAAAAATGGAATGTTCATCATTCGTACCCGAGTAAAATGCATCAACAAACGGATATGGTACGAATATAAACGTGAAAATCTACCCTCACAAGTGAAATAGCGCATAATGAGCCTCATCAAGGGTGCATACTCATCCCTTAGGAATCTGAAAGAAAAAACAGCAGTTAGGTGTCTCATGCATCCGGGTTTGATGTATGGTTGATAATGAAATTTGTCTAGCAGCTTGCGCTTGGTCCACTCTTCCCCAACATTTGGTATCCCGGTGGCTTGAGCAACAATTTCAGGTGATAGGGTGAAATCCACTCCTGCAAGGTTCACATGGCCATTGTGCAAATGTAGGACAAACAAGCGGACCAGTTCTCTATGGTGTTGAATTTGTGAGATCCTCTCACAATATCCAAAGCATGATTGATACTGAAAACATGACATTGCAAGTGGACAGGCTTGCAATTGAGCCAAAGAAGTGGGCTCTTCCCTGACATGCCGACCACCCTTACCACCCTTGTGATGCCTCCTTGGCACTTCTACCTCTGGTGTTGAATCACTGTCATAACTCTGCTCATAATCTGATTCGGTTTTTGACATGGTTTTGAAGGCAAGATGGCTGAAATGTATTGCTAACTTTGTACCCAATTAACTGCTGATTGACTTTTCAAATGCTGTTACCAAGGGGACCTAAATACAAGGGAATTGTTAGGGATAGGGGAACATGAGGGAATTAGGGACAATAAACATAAAGAAGGAAATTAGGGAAAGCAAGCATGGGAAATCACAAAATTATGGGATTTTAAAGTGAAGTAGGGTTTGGGAATTTAAGTATGTTTCAAGAATTTTAGAGAGGAGAATTATGAAATTTCATGGGAAAATTTTGAAGGAGAAAGGTGATGAAAATGAGGAAAAAAGGGATTACAAATGGGTAACCTTGGACAGCAAGAGAAATTTGAAACCCTAGTACCATTGAGACTTTAAATTTTCCACAACAATATAGGGTTTTGATTTAACATTTTCATAGCATTTGAACATATTAATTTTCTTTTTCATCTTGAAAAACCAAATCTAACCATGAAGGAGAGGCCTACCTGCAATATGCTTGAGAGAAAAATCGATTTGATGGCTTGCTGGCAGTTTGTTGAGCAGAAAACCCAACGCGTAGCGCGCCTTGCCCAACGCGTAGTGCCCCTCTGATGCATAGCGCACGTGCAAAATAACACTGAGAAAAGCTCCCTGACACGTAGCGCACCCTTCCTGACGCGTAGCGCACCCTTCCTGACGCGTAGCGCGCCTCTGAAACTGCCCACTTTGCTCAAGAACTCCTAAAATCTCCTTTGCAAGGATTCACTTAGCTTGTGAGAGGCAAATGAGTTGCTAATGAAGAGTGATGTGCTTTTATAGGCTTCCTTTAGATTTTTACTTGCCCAAAACCCACTTTATAATGTTTTGAATGTTGACACTTTTTGAATTAATTGGCTCTGACTTTTGGTTTCTTTTCTTTGAAAAATTGGTTGAAATGATGATTTCTTCTGAAAATTTTTGCAGGGATAGCTTCCAAAGTGCTTTGGCAAAGGAGACCAAGGCTGCACTTCGACATTTGGAGAGTTTGAAATTTGGAGAATTTTTACAAAAAATGAGAAAATGACCTTTGTTTTTCAAAAACAGAGTTTTGAAAACAAGGTGAAAATTTAGCTGTACAATAGTGAGAATTGTTGAAATGATGCTTTATGAAGAACATCCCTCTGGCCTGCTGGTCCTTTATGACCTCTCAAGACAAAAATGGACTCAACCCTAGACCTAAGACCTCGAAACTTAAAGCAAGATGAATGACCCTTTGAAGATTTTATTTACTTAAACAAACCTGAACCAGCAGTGCCAAACAAGAGGGGAATAAAAGACACAAACTCCCTCCACCGGGATTATGGCATGCCTAATGGAATGCAACATGATCACACTGATGGGACACCTAATCATGAAATGCAAAGAGTTTTGATCTCTGGTGGAGGGCTACTAGACCGACTCTAACAGATAACATGAACAAAAGTTTCATAGCCAGTTATGTAATGTCTAAATTTATTAATGGCATGAACTACATCTAAAAACTCCTTTTCGATTACAGTATAATTTAACTCTATAGGAGTTAAATTTTTACTAGTATAATAGTTTGCATAAGGAGTAAGATCTTTCTTTTCCAACACAACTCCTAAGTCTGAATCTGAAGCATCCGTTGAGATATGGAAAGGCAATTTCTAGTTAGGTCCTTTTAATATAGGTGCTTTAGAAATTCTTTTTTTTCAAAGTTTCAAAGGTAGCTTGACATTCAGAATCCCAATTGAATTCACAGTCCTTGGTGAGCAATTTAAAAAGTGGGGATGTAATTTTTGTGAAGTTTTCTATGAATCTTCTATAATATCCAGTAAAACTGAGAAAACTTCTAACATCTTTTTGACAACTTAGCACTGATAACTTAGAAATGACTTCAACTTTAGATGAGTCTGCCTTGATTCCATCTCCTGAAATAGGATGACCTAAAACAATTCCTTTGTTAAACATCATGAAACATTTTTCATGGCTTAATGAGAGATTTGTTTCTTTACATATTATTAATACTTTTTCCAAATTCTCCAGTGCTTCATTGAAAGAATCTCCATAAATTATGAAATCATCCATGTACACTTCCACACAATCATGAATAAGATCAGAGAAAATTCCGAGGACTGCTCTTTGGAATGTTGCTGGAGCATTGCATAATCCAAAGGGAAGTACTCGGTAAGCATAAGTTCCCCATGGACAAGTGAATGTGGTTTTATCTTGATCTTCAGGGGCTACCATAATCTAGTTATATCCATTGAAGCCGTCCAAGAAGGAAAAATATTTTTTCCCTGCTAATGTGTCTAAGGCCTAATCTATAAAAGGTAGTGGAAAGTGGTCTTTTAATGTTGCTTTATTTAGTTCCCTGTAATCGATGCATACTCTCCATTTTTCGTTTTTCTTAGGAATGATTACTAGGGGTGAAACCCACTAACTGTTTGATATCAAATAGATGAAATTTACATTTAACAATTTCTGCAACTCCTCCTTAACAATTTCTTTTAAATTTGGGTTCATTCTTCATTGAGGTTGTCTAACCAGTCTTGCATTCTGTTCAATGTAAATATGGTGTATGCAAGTTTTAGGATCAATCCCTCTCATGTCAGTGTATTCCCATGCAAAAGCAGAAGAATATTTTTGTAAAATTTCTATCAATTGATTCTTTTGCACTTCTTCCAGGTTTTCATTAACATTCAAGGTTATTCCTCGAAAGATTTCTATTGAGGAATTCCCATATTTTTCCATGGAGAGCAATGATACCTGTTTAGATGAGAGATACTCATTGCGACTACGATCATAATGTGAGGAAGTTTCATTATTTTCTAGTAGATTTAGAATTTGGTCTTCCTCTCTTACTTGTTCAGTAGTAAAAATAGGTTGTATATCTTCTTCATCTTCTATCCATTATTCAGTTTCTGTATCTATTGTTGTTCTTACAGGAGGATATAATGTAAATTTCTTTGTATAATTTCCATCTGAGATAAACATGTCACTTGATCTACAACCAATGAAAGCATCAGCTGTAGCTAACCAAGGTATTCCTAGAATTAATGGATGTCCTCCTAAATTATTCTTGGGCGTTAAGACCATGAAATCAACATGATATTCCCAAGAATCTAAGGATACAAAAACATCTTCCAACACACCATCAGGTTTAATCACAGAAGTATCTGCTAATTTCAATAAGGTTGGTGTGTATTGAAAGTTAGGAAGCCTAAGTGTGTCCATAACTTGTTTACTCATTATGTTTGTGGCTGCTCCTAGATCAATCAGTGTGTTTGGTATTTCAACTCCATTGATGTGAATTTTTACAATGGGGCTTCTTGGATCTAAGTATTTTTGAACTGTCGTCTTCCCCATCATAGTGTCTACAATTTTTCCAACTAACTGAATTCTTTTTATGTCTTTTCTTTTTCTCCCTGATCTTTGTGTACTTAGTTCCTTAATTGGTTTTGCAAAAATTGGTATTTCTTTTATGGCTTGTAATAAAGGAATCTTACTACAAGCATTTCTCATTTCATCCATCATATTGTAATCAGGCAAGATAATTTGTTTTTCTACTCCTTCATCAATTTTCAACCGTTCGGGGAAAGGTGGTCGAATTGATACCGAGGCTTGTTCCATGATGGGAGTGTTTATCGAAACATCTTCTGTTTGTTTATTTTCCTTCTGAGGGGGATAGGTATCCCCTTCTTTTGATTATTTTTTGTCTTTTTGAAGATCAGATCTTGTTTCTTGAATGACAACAAGGGATTTTCTTGGTAATGTTAGTGTCAGTCTTTCCAGCCTTCCTCCAGTGATCAAATGTGCTCTTACAAAGTGATTTTGAAGTGTCAAGGTCAAATTTTGTCATTTCAAAGAGTTTTCAAGCAAAATTTGGTCACTAGGCATTAGGTCTAGGGTTTGCCCAAATGTCAGTCCATGTCATCATTCAGCTGAGTGTATCATCATTCAGAGGGTTTTCATCGTCATGTCGGTATCTAATGGGTCATTTTACATCTTGTTCATGCTTCAGTTGTGCCTAGGCAAGCTCATTTCCCTCTCCTAGGGTTTTGAAAGCCAATTTCTCTTGGACGGTCAAATCACCGGCAAAACTTGTTTCCTGATGTTCATACACCTTCCCCTATTCTTAAAGTACCTTATCAAACACTTCCCATCCCTTAGATCCGCCAAATTCCTCATTTTTGCACAAACCCTAGTTTTTAGCTACAACCTGGCAATTTTCTAGGTTGGGCCTGTGTTTCGCCCTTTTGGACCCCTTCCCCTCACTCAATCTCTGAGATTCCACTTTCCCCTACTTCCTAACATCCCTCCCCACTCCCAAAAATTTCCCCAAGAATTTAGAAGCCCCCTATCCCCTTCATTTCGCTTCATTTCGGCAAAATCCCTTGTTCCACACATCGGGACAAGTTTCACTCAAAAGATGTTTCAGATCAATCAAAGATGAATTTTGGGAAACGGAGAGAGGTTTTTGTCCACAACATGCCAGGGAATAAAAACCTCTTTCACTTTTTACACAGGTGTCATGGTTTGAGAGAAATGTCAAAAATACCGGCGAGAACGAAGGTGCTCCAAGGACGGTTGGCCAAAGCACAAAAACGAAGGAAAACGCCCGATCCACTCCAAATTTTGGCCAAAGCCTCTTTGATTGAGCATGGTACTTGATTGGGGACTCCCAGCCCAAATTTCAAGAAATTTGGAGAAAATTTTGTCATTTGTGAATTTTTTGTACAATTTTACAGGTTTTGGCCATTGGAGTGGTCTCACCCCGCGCGCGACCACTCGTGGGGACAGCTCAGAACGGGAAAAACTCTACATTTTTGGAATTTTCATGCAAAAATACACTTGCCTATGGATGGACTTCAAATTTTATGGAGATTTGGACTTCCAAAAGCTCAAAATACATGCAAATTTTGACATTCTGCCCCTTTTTTGAGTTGCAGAAAACTGCCTTGGGAGAAATGACTTATGAGGGGTCAAATCAACTTCAAATTCAGAAATTCTAGTGGGGTTGGAAAGTAGACTCATAGACCTTTCCAACAAGCTATCTTGAACTTGATTTGAACACCAGGAAGGCCTTCAAACACAGCTTCCAATGTGCGCGACCACTCCAAGGGAGGGGCGCGACCACTCAGGGAAATTTCACCATTTTGACTATTTCGGCCTGCAAAACATTGTTTTTACTTTGGTTGACTTTTGATGTATGTGAATGATGGATTGTTGGGTAATTTTCATGGCACATGGATACATTTACTCTCCTTTAACACTTCTAGAAGATTCTTTGATGTAAATGGTAAATATTTAATGCATGGATAGGTTTCCTAAGTTTTAGAGGCAAGTTGTTTTGACTGCCTATTATCTAGTGCTCAGTTTAGAATTAGTTGAAACAGCTCCTAGGAAGCTGAGCTCGACCCCTAGAGGTGGGGAAAGGAGTTAGATCATCTATATTATGCCTTCTCTTGCTCATTTTCATGGTTGGACTCTTGAGGGAGAAGCTCTATTGTATATTTTACTTGTATCTCTGCAATTTGAGGAAAAGGAAGGCCAGGGTTTTGCAGACATCATTGTGGATTCTTGTGGATTATTGTGTTGATGGTGTGTTTCCTACTTGTCATTGTAAGTGTGTTTATGTGTTCCATCTCTTATTCTATTGCTGCTAATTAAACAAATGAAGTGATAAAGTTTGAATTCATGCATGCCATGCTCAGCTTTCAATTTTGTTTAATGTTTATGTTTTCCACTGTCTAGAGAGGATTCAAAGTCATTGTTTGCCCTCTTTAGCTCCCTCTCTTTCTTCCTTGATCATCCATCTCAGCTTAAGGCATCAACACAAACTCCTACCTTGCCCCAAAGACCCACCTGTAAAAACTGAGCTCAATCCCCACACCCTGAATTGCACTCCCTCCAATTGCCACCAAAAACCCCAAAAACTTTAAATCAACCCTCCTTATCAGTTTACTAGCCTAATATCTTTGATCCTAATTGGTCAGCTCACCCCATTGAGAAAATACCTTGAGTCTGACCGGAGAGAGCCTTCTCATACCCCGTAGGGCTAGCTACGAGGTGAAATGGTTTGATGTTGCCTTGATGGTTTACCTTCCTCAGCCTAGGGTGAAATCTCAAGCGCTAACATAGTGGCGACCATACTGGGGAGAACAAACTTGTTTATGGGTGATGTGTTTGTTTCGTAAGTCTTAGACGGAGCCTGAAGATACGCCAGGTAGCCTTCGAAAACGCTCTTGTTTTACATCAGCGTTAGTAGATAAACGCTGCTTCAGTCAATCTCCGTGAGCTTGTGAATACAACACTTCATTTTCATTTTACCCCAGTACATGTATCAAGTTCAGATCTGATTGTTGATAGTGGACAACGATCAGACACTTGAAAGGCTGAAATCATTCACTTGGCGACTCTAAATCAGTTTTGAAGATCAGATCCAAAGACTCCACTGGAGGATGATCCCGACCAGCAGAAACATGAAAGGAGAATATGGCAAAATCAGGTATTCAAGTTGGAATTTCATCCAAGACATTTTGTTCTTTGTCATAAATTATTTCTTCTCTTTTCCCAAGAATGTCAAGAAGGCTTTGCAAAGTATATTATGTTTGAGAAGAGATCCTAGGCCTGCAGTTGATTCTTTCCCTTTGAAGATTGTGAATACCAAAGATTTGCATGCCTTTGAGCTTGATCAAGATCCTTTTTCCGAATTTTGTGATGATCATATTCAAATTGATGAATCTCAAAAGACCAAGTCTGATTCTATACCTGCTGTACATACCCCTATACCTTGTAAAATTCCAGATCGGTATAAACCTCTTGTTTTACCTTCTATTCTTCATGCTTTCCCCAAAAACTATGATCTATACTTGCCGATGTTTGATGGTGAATGTAAGAATGTCAACGCTGAGCAACATGTCCAGAATTTTGAGAATTTTCTAGATCTTTTTGAAGTTGATGATGAAGATGTTAGTATAAGGCTTTTTGCTCTTTCTTTGCAAGCCAAAGTGAAGAGTTGGTTCAAAACCCTGCCTGATGCAAGCATTTCAGATTTCCAGCAGTTTGTCAAAGTTTTTCTCGACAGGTGGATGATTGGGCAAAACCTTTTCTTGATTGTAGAAGAGTATAACCATCTGAAAAGATTGCCAGGGGAGACAGTACAACAGTTTTCAGCCAGATTTAACCAAGTTTATTATTCAATCCCAGTTGATATAAGGCCTACTCCTAGATCTGCTCTCTTGCACTATCCGGGTGCCTTTGATCCGGAGATGGAGTTTCAGTTGAGAGAAAGAGATATTGCAACACTTCACGAGATGCAAAACAGTGCAGTAAGTGTAGAGGCGCATCTGCTGATCCGAAGGGCAAGAATGAAGGAAGAAGAGATGAAAAGCATAGATCCGGAAAAATCAACATCTCTAGAGGTAAAGCTTGACATTTTGGTAAGTGCAGTGGAAAAGATGATGGAGAAGGTCACCTCAAGGAATGATTATGATGCTCATGGCTTGCTGATTGAAGAAGAACAAGTTGCTGATCCAAAACATTTTGTTTCTTACCCTAGTTGTCGTAGTGATTGTTTTATAGATAATTGTGAAGAAGAGAGAGCTGTTGATATGATGTGTATGTTTGATGATGATTTGCCTCATTATGATCAGTATGATGATGATTATGTTCTCCAAAAAGAAGCCAATCTTGCAATCAAATCAGCAGCTAGTTTGTGGGAGGAAAAAGTTCATTTTCAGCAGCTTGAATACAATGTTCAGCCATCACATATCAGCTATGACATTGACGAGGAAAGTGCAGCGTAGTTTGAAGTAAGTGGCGGATCTTTGCCTTTTTGTTTTGATTCATGTCAGTTCATTAGAGACAACTTCCATGAAATTAGAAATCAGCTGTCATCAAGTCTTGATCTAGACCATCTTGGAGGCAATAAAAACCTTGTTCCAGAATTCTCATATTCAGATTTGCAGCCCCCAAATGCCATTGGTTGTCAAGTTGCAGATGAAAGCATGGAAGCTGACATATTTGATCAAATGATACAAGAAGGTTCCCTACCTTTTTGTTTCGAATCATTTCAGTTTTTGAAGGGTAGATTGCGTAGTAAATCTTCAAATGAACAACCTATAACAAATCAGAAATCTCTCAGTGTAAATGTTGAGGATGAGACAGATGACAACATTCTTGAGCGGCCTATAGCATCAGATTTGCAGCCACCAAATGAAATTGAAGGGCAGATTATAGATGAAGGTGTGGCAGCCGAAATACCTGATTTGATGATGCAGGAAGATTCTATACCCTTTTGTTTCGAAGCATTTCAGTTTATGAGGCAGAATTCTCGTAAAATCTCTCAAGAACAAGATGAACAGCTAGAAGGATGTCATACATTTTCAATGGATACATTGCAGCAGTCTTTTCAAGTTTTTCATGATCCAATAGCTGATGTTTTGGATGAGGTTTGCAGTCAAAGTCTTTCTCCATTGACCACATGTGAGCTGGAAACATGTGCTGATATGAATTTGATCCGGCAGCCGGTTTCTTTGTCATTTTCAGCAGAGGTCTCATCACCAGGCTCAGATCAAAGTTTGCATTCATGGTATGAGGAAAAGAGAAGTAATCTATTAGATGAGCTAAGTTCCAGTGTGCTTGAATTTCATGATCCTTATGCAGTGTTTTTGGAGGCGGATAGAGAATTTATATCATTCAATGGATCTGTTTCTAAGTTGTCATGGGAGTTGTCTTTCAGTAGTTCTCTCTTGTTATTCATAAGCGAGAACTTGTGGAGAATTCGAACAGCAGATCGGATACTTGCTTGGTTACATTGGTTGTTTTATTTCACTTGATCAGGTGATGAATGAAACTGTTAGAGTAGGTTGTGATGAATAAGCTCCCTTTTGAGCATCTTTCTAGTTGGTCGATTGTGTTTAAGTATTGAGTCGGTTTTTAGTTGAGTCATGAGTCCTTTGTTAGTCCATTTTCAGTCTTGTTGTTAAGTTAGTTTGAGTCGGTTTTCAGTCATGCATTTCAGCTTGAGTTTTTGACTCCATTGCCCAATAATTGTAAGGCACTGGTCTGCTCTCCCAGAGGTCTAAGGTTCTTGGCACCTCCAAGGAGCTACCATCCCCATTGGAACCAATGTTAGTGTCAGTCTTTCCAACCTTCCTCCAGTGATCAAATGTGCTCTTACAAAGTGATTTTGAAGTGTCAAGGTCAAATTTTGTCATTTCAAAGAGTTTTCAAGCAAAATTTGGTCACTAGGCATTAGGTCTAGGGTTTGCTCAAATGTCAGTCCATGTCATCATTCAGCTGAGTGTATCATCATTCAGAGGGTTGTCATCGTCATGTCAGTATCTAATGGGTCATTTTACATCTTGTTCATGCTTCAGTTGTGCCTAGGCAAGCTCATTTCCCTCTCCTAGGGTTTTGAAAGCCAATTTCTCTTGGACGGTCAAATCACCGGCAAAACTTGTTTCCTGATGTTCATACACCTTCCCCTATTCTTAAAGTACCTTATCAAACACTTCCCATCCCTTAGATCCGCCAAATTCCTCATTTTTGCACAAACCCTAGTTTTTAGCTACAACCTGGCAATTTTCTAGGTTGGGCCTGTGTTTCGCCCTTTTGGACCCCTTCCCCTCACTCAATCTCTGAGATTCCACTTTCCCCTACTTCCTAACATCCCTCCCCACTCCCAAAAATTTCCCCAAGAATTTAGAATTCCCCCTATCCCCTTCATTTCGCTTCATTTCGGCAAAATCCCTTCTTCCACACATCGGGACAAGTTTCACTCAAAAGATGTTTCAGATCAATCAAAGATGAATTTTGGGAAACGGAGAGAGGTTTTTGTCCACAACATGCCAAGGAAGAAAAACCTCTTTCACTTTTTACACAGGTGTCATGGTTTGAGAGAAATGTCAAAAATACCGGCGAGAATGAAGGTGCTCCAAGGACGGTTGGCCAAAGCACAAAAACGAAGGAAAACGCCCGATCCACTCCAAATTTTGGCCAAAGCCTCTTTGATTGAGCATGGTACTTGATTGGAGACTCCCAGCCCAAATTTCAAGAAATTTGGAGAAAATTTTGTCATTTGTGAATTTTTTGTACAATTTTACAGGTTTTGGCCATTGGAGTGGTCTCACCCCGCGCGCGACCACTCGTGGGGACAGCTCAGAATGGGAAAAACTCTACATTTTTGGAATTTTCATGCGAAAATACACTTGCCTATGGATGGACTTCAAATTTTATGGAGATTTGGACTTCCAAAAGCTCAAAATACATGCAAATTTTGACTTTCTGCCCCTTTTTTGAGTTGCAGAAAGCTGCCTTGGGAGAAATGACTTTTGAGGGGTCAAATCAACTTCAAATTCAGAAATTCCAGTGGGGTTGGAAAGTAGACTCATAGACCTTTCCAACAAGCTATCTTGCACTTGATTTGGACACCATGAAGGCCTTCAAACACAGCTGCCAATGTGCGCGACCACTCCAAGGGAGGGGCGCGACCACTCAGGGAAATTTCACCATTTTGACTATTTCGGCCTGCAAAACATTGTTTTTACTTTGGTTGACTTTTGATGTATGTGAATGATGGATTGTTGGGTAATTTTCATGGCACATGGATACATTTACTCTCCTTGAACACTTCTAGAAGATTCTTTGATGTAAATGGTAAATATTTAATGCATGGATAGGTTTCCTAAGTTTTAGAGGCAAGTTGTTTTGACTGCCTATTATCTAGTGCTCAGTTTAGAATTAGTTGAAACAGCTCCTAGGAAGCTGAGCTCGACCCCTAGAGGTGGGGAAAGGAGTTAGATCATCTATATTATGCCTTCTCTTGCTCATTTTCATGGTTGGACTCTTGAGGGAGAAGCTCTATTGTATATTTTACTTGTATCTCTGCAATTTGAGGAAAAGGAAGGCCAGGGTTTTGCAGACATCATTGTGGATTCTTGTGGATTATTGTGTTGATGGTGTGTTTCCTACTTGTCATTGTAAGTGTGTTTATGTGTTCCATCTCTTATTCTATTGCTGCTAATTAAACAAATGAAGTGATAAAGTTTGAATTCATGCATGCCATGCTCAGCTTTCAATTTTGTTTAATGTTTATGTTTTCCACTGTCTAGAGAGGATTCAAAGTCATTGTTTGCCCTCTTTAGCTCCCTCTCTTTCTTCCTTGATCATCCATCTCAGCTTAAGGCATCAACACAAACTCCTACCTTGCCCCAAAGACCCACCTGTAAAAACTGAGCTCAATCCCCACACCCTGAATTGCACTCCCTCCAATTGCCACCAAAAACCCCAAAAACTTTAAATCAACCCTCCTTACCAGTTTACTAGCCTAATATCTTTGATCCTAATTGGTCAGCTCACCCCATTGAGAAAATACCTTGAGTCTGACCGGAGAGAGCCTTCTCATACCCCGTAGGGCTAGCTACGAGGTGAAATGGTTTGATGTTGCCTTGATGGTTTACCTTCCTCAGCCTAGGGTGAAATCTCAAGCGCTAACAGGTAACACTCTTCTAGACCTTAATTGGACATTATTTAGGTCTAGTGGAGTTATTACATAAGTTTGACGATTCTGCCCCTCCATGGTGTACACAGGTTGTTGTGATATTTTATTATTAGGATTCGGAAGTGGTTGAGTAGGTAATTGATTTGGTTTTTGTGGAAATGGTAGGGAGAGCTATGGGTTTTGATTCTGAACTGGAATTTGTGGTAGTTTGTTAGCTTGGGGAATTTGATTAGATGGTAGTAGAAATTGTGGTGGAAGGTTGTGACTGTGGCTAAGCCCAAGGCTGCCAGGCTGAATTCCAATTATTTTGTGAAGACTGAGCAAATTGTTGTGGTCTGAATCCTTGTGATTGATTTGGTTGTGGATTTTTCCATGGTCTTTTGGATATAAAGTAGAAAGGGTCTACTGGTTCTAATATTCCTTCATCATTAAATACAACCTTGAGACTTGGTAAGGATGGACATTCCTTCGTATCATGATTATCTGCACATATGAGACAAGTTTCTATGGCTTTTGAATATAAGGGACACTCTCTTAGAGCATGTTTCTTTCGACATTTAGGACAAAAGATGGATAATGCAACATTTTCAGAATTTTGCTTGTTTTGTATTTTAAGGGTGTCTATCTACTCACTTAGGCTCCCTAAAATATCTGTTTTGAAGGTATCAAGCAAATTTCCTAATTCTTCCCTGCTGACTGTCCCAACTACAGATTTATTAATTCTTGATGAGAGAGGGTCTCTAGGACTCCTTCCAACTCGTGCTTTACCCCTTGATATATGTACACATAAATCACAAATATCTGCAAATGGTATTTGGGAAATATCTCCCTTCCCAGTTAGGTTAAGGAGATCGATCCACTCATCTTTAATAGCTCTGAGTAAGAGGGATTTTAAGGTTTCCTCATCCAAATTATCCATTTTTTTCTTTTTTAACATTGTAAACAAACCTTTCTACTAAATATTCAAGATTTTCATCTTCTTTTAGTGTCATTTTGAAGACTTCATCTTTAAAGTTACTAGGCATATAATAATCTCTATATTTTCCTAAGAAAGCCTCTTTCATTTGTCCCCATGTTGTTATAGAATGCACTCCTAGACTCATGAACCATTTTAATGCTGAGTCTTTTAATGTATCAGGGAACAATTTTAACTTTTGAGCATCATGCAGATAGTCATATAATTTACATAATACTTCAAATTCGAAGAGAAATGTCTCTGGGTCTTCGTTTCTTTTTCTATGGAAATTAGGAAGAATTGAGGGTGATATATTTTTCATTGTGAGGGTTGTATCTTCGTCAAGAATAGGAAATCCAGAAGGATCTTGGTTTCCTTTGCCTCTACCCCCTCCTATGTTCCTATCTCCACCTCTACCTCTACCCCTTCCTCCAACCCTATTTTCCTCGCCATGGACATTGTGTACCTCTCCTTCCCCTTGTTAGGCCCCTATACTACTAGTGTAACCCCTTATTGTTATTAGTACAACCCCCTTATTATATTGTTGTACCCATGTAGTCCCCATATTATTACTATTGTGCCCCATAGAAGCCCACTATTGTTATTATTGTGCCCTTACATTATTATTGTTATGTTGGCTCTGATTACATTATGACCCCTTAGACTCCTATATATAGAAATGAGGTATTTTCATTTGTATCATCCAAGAATTGTTCTTTTGTGTAATGTAAAGGAGGTTGCCCCCTCTAAGAGGCTGAATTCTAAGGCGTTCAACTATCTTTTCTATCTTTTTATGAGCTGGTTTCATAACATTTGGTATCAGAGCTTTGGATTCTAGGGTTTCGCTGCTCCAAATAGGTCATCGTGGCATTGTCTCTATAACTTTTTTTTGCGACGTTTCAGAAGGGAAAAAATAACCCATTTGAGATGAAATCACACTGAACCTCAGGTCTGAATTTCAGAGCTTTTTGCGCTATATTTGCGGAGATATGATATGAGGAAGTTGGTATTTTTGCAGACTCTTGAATTACATTCCAAATAGGTGACCTGGGGAAAATCGTCATAACTTTCTCTCCGAGCATCGAATTGAAATTTTGTCAGAAGGTACAGAAAGAGGACGGACTGTAGTTTCTTTTTTATATTTTTTAGAGCCAAAGGTCGAAACAGTGACACGTGGCACGTCATACAAGTTTGCTCTACTGAACTAGTCTATAATCAGGTCACTGTGGGAGATTTCGCATAACTCTTCCTTGGAGAATCCAATTTGGATCAAACTGGCAGCATTGGAAAGAGGACACAGAGAGCTACTACAGGTTGTATTTTTAGAACTTAAAGATCCGAAAGTATAGAGTTACAGTAGTTTCAAGATCGAGCTCCTAAAATCAAGAAAAAGCAAGATGAGGAAGTTTGATGGCAAGGATCCGGTAAATTGGATACTTCAGATGGAGCAATATTTTGATCTACATGGTGTACACTATTACAAAAGGTATGTATTGCATCTTCATATTTAGAACCGGATCAATTTTTATAGTATAAAGGGCTTTGTTCTCGTAAATAACTTGTTATGTGGTCAATTTTCACGGAGGAAATGATAGCACATTATGAAGATACAAAGAGCAACACCTTCTTTAGAGCAACACCACAACAATTGGAAATAGTGAAAGGGTTTTGTTACATAGTGGAAAGTAAAATTATGGCAACAAGGAAGTTTACCCCTCACAACTATAAAGATGGAAGTGTTGTTTCTTCTAGCCTTCCACAACCTACAAGGGTTACACCACAACAATTGGAAGAAAAAAGAGAAAAATGGCTTTGTTACAATTGTGATAGCAAATGCACTAAAGGTCATAAGTGTGCTGAGAAGAAATTATTTTACATAGAGTATGAAGAGGAGGAAGAAAAGGATCAAGAAACATCAAAAGAAGAGGATATATGCTAGGACCCAACCCCAGAGAAAGAAGAAATGAATCAGACCATATCTTGTAAAGCATTGGCAAGAATTACCACTCCTCAAACTCTCAAGATAGAAGGACATATCAAGAAGAAAAAGGTGCAAGAAGTGAAAGATCACATCGAGAACGAAGAAATGAATCCAACCATATCTTGTCATTCATTGGCCAGAATTACCACTCCTCAAACTATCAAGATAAAACGGCATATCAAGAAGAAAAATGTTCAAGAAGTGAAAGATCACATCGAGCATCAAGAAATGAATCCAACCATATCTTGTAAAGGATTGAAAGAAATTAACACTCTTCAAACTCTAAAGATAGAAGGACATATTAAGAAGAAAAAGGTTCAAGCAGTGAAAGATCACATCGAACATCAACAACAAGTTCTCCAACTTTTAAAGGATAACACCACTTTGGTGCAAAATTGAATGAAACAACAGGTAGATCAACATCGTAGTGAAAAATGTTTTGATTTAGGTGATTGTATATTTTTACTGCTACATCTCAAGCAAGCTATTTATGAGAAGGAAATGTTGGCTATACTATATGCACTTAAGAAATGGTGACCTTACCGAATGGGAAGACACTTCAAGGTAAAAATGGATCATGACAGCCTTAAATACTTTTTAGAACAACTATTATCTTTAGAAGAACAAAAAAAAAATGGGTCACAAATATGTTGAGTTATGACTTTGACATCATCTATAGAAAAGGGAAGCAAAATTTTGTTGCAGATGCACTCTCAAGAAAGGATGAGGATGTGGAAGCATTGCTTTGTGCTATTTCTATTATCCAACCAGATTGGATAAACGAAGCAAGGGATGAATGGAAGAAGGATGAAGAAGTATGGCCACTTATTCAAAAGTTGCAAAAGATCCCAATTCAAACAATATTGCGAGAAATTGAAGAGGAAGGAAAAATCATATTGGAACCTGGAGTAGTCACTGAAACAAGAACCCGACAGCTACAGAATCGATCAATTTCAGAGTATCTCATCAAGTGGAAGAACTTACCCGCTGAAGATTCCACATGGGAGGACAAGAATTTTATACAGAAGCATCAAGAACAACTCAAGCGTTGAGGACAACACTTTTTGGAGGAGAGGGGCATGTTAGGCCCCTATACTACTAGTGTAACCCCTTATTGTTATTAGTACAACCCCCTTATTATATTGTTGTACCCATGTAGTCCCCATATGGTTACTATTGTGCTCCATAGAAGCCCACTATTGTTATTATTGTGCCCTCACATTATTATTGTTATGTCGGATCTGATTACAATATGAACCGTTAGACTCCTATATATAGAAAGGAGGTATTTTCATTTGTATCATCCAAGAATTGTTCTTTTGTGTAATGTAAAGGAGGTTGCCCCCTCGAAGAGGCTGAATTATAAGGAGTTCATTATCTTTTCTATCTTTTTGTGAGCTGGTTTCATAACACCCCTTCTTCAGCCATGATAGATTCTCTGGAACTAATATAATGTTCTTCTAATCTTTATGGTTCCTTTATCAATAGTTGTTTAAAATAAGTTTCATGTTCCTCTTCTTCACTAGAAACTTCTAATTTTTCTCCCAAAATTTGCTCACTAGTGGAGGATAGAAAAATTACTCTTGTAGTTGGGGATGTAGGATTTTCTTCAATTACAGCTTCAGTAGAGGAAGTGGGTGAAGTTTTCGATTGGATTTCTAATCTTGAGATTTCAGGAAGCCTTTGTCGACCTCTAAATGGAATTCGGGTTTGAGTAGGTGGTGTGGATTCTTGAAATCGTGGTGAAGTGAGTGGATTTGTGGGAATTAAACTTCTTCCTCGCCCTACAAATCTACCTCTAGTGTCTCTATCCCTACGCATATCATGATTTTTTTGTTTGTTTTCTTAACTTCTATTTGCACTTCCCCAACAACGATGCCAAAATGTTTGGCCAAT
Source organism: Pinus tabuliformis (assembly GCA_031772625.1). Taxonomy (NCBI): domain Eukaryota; kingdom Viridiplantae; phylum Streptophyta; class Pinopsida; order Pinales; family Pinaceae; genus Pinus; species Pinus tabuliformis. The sequence goes on along the minus strand of CM062812.1, from coordinate 416,502,298 downwards.
TTAATGTCTTTAAATTGTCAATCATAAATTGTCAACCAGCGTACGTATACTGATGAAGTACATGTGCACTATATGTGCTAGAAGTTATTTCTTATGTCGTTATGTTCTTGTTAGGGTCCAAAATTAAGATTAATATGGAGATGGTGTCGTTAATTATATTAATGTCTCAATCCCTAAAGTTATCAACTAATTTCTTAGGAGTTATTCTCTATTGAATCAGTTTATGGATGATATGTGAGTGATTCTAGATTTTACTTGTGTTAGACAGTTTTGGATTTTTTCCTTGAATTTTTATGTTGCAGCTCTAATTTACCAAGTGCAAGAGAAATCTATTCTATCAAACTGTAAAGGAATACTATCCGAATTCAATTGCTAAGGAGAAGACTCTCACTCTTTTACTTATTCAATTTCACCCAAACAAGACATTCTGAACAACGACTACACTATGAAGTAAGCACAGTTGGACTACACTAGATAAAAATAAAATGAAATAACCATATTGTACCAGATAAAAAGCCATTCAAATAGCATACTAAACTAGGTATAAAGCAAAGGGAAATGCTCATGCATATATTGATTCACTGACGAACTCATCATACTGCATTTCTTCACACAAAAACAGAATATTCAAGGAATGAAAGAAATCTAATTGCAATTGGTTAAAGACCTGTTACTGGTCGTAGGGCCCCTCCACGAACCAGTCCATAATCTCCAATCAACGCATCACATACACAAAAAACCAATTCTATTACTTGCAGAATGAGATTTAACAAACTTGTTTAAAAAATTACATCATCCAGCACACACCAAAACACAATGCGGCCATGGTTTTTATAATAAGTCTTTGGCATAACAGCATGAGCATTTTAAGCCTAAATATCTTTATTTCAATTAAACTATATCGCTAAACCTTCGATTTGCTATTCTGAAAGCAAATCGATAAGGTTTCAATGAAACTCAGATTCTATTTTGACGACAATCCTGTAGCTGACTTTGAGGTTTGATCATGATATCATGCCATCATCTTGATGAACTGGTTTGAGGGAATATGAATGAATCCACTAGGGGACCATTCCTTATCCATCTGTATCCTTCGTCGCTAAGCTAGAACTTTTGAACCTTACAAACAAGGGAGGTAGCTGCAAAAATATGGATTAGTTGCGGAAACAGACCAATTCTGTAGCCAAATGCATTCTTTAAGAAAACAATAGGGTATATAGTCAAACATGAAGAAGAATACATGTTATTGCTTACCTTTATCAAAACCTCGGGTCTGTGGCATTATTTAGGTGGTAAGTATAGGAAAAGAGAGGAAATATAGGCAAAAAGGGATGTCAAGGTAAGACAATCTTTGGACTCTACACTGGTTACCCACGAGATTTACACAATTTCTGGGCAGAGCAGCTGACTGCTACCAAGGATTGCGCAATTCCTGGGCTGAGCAGCACTGCTGGGAGGAATTGCACAATTTTCTGGATGAAGCTTGACTGACGAAATTGCGCAATTCTGGGGTCGAGCAGACTGTTAAACAGAATTGCACAATTTCTAGAGGGAAGGCTGGTTTCCCTCCAGAATTGTGCAATTTCTTGAGGGAAGGCTGGTTTCCCTCCAGAATTGTGCAATTTCTTGAGGGAGTTGCTCATCCTGTAGCTGGACCAAGTCTGGAGGAACAACTTGTGAGGGGAATGCAACAAGATCTGATGGACAGGCTATCTTTCTGCAAGAAAATCACTGAAGCTTGTGTACTTGACGAAGCAAGACATGCTGCTCTGAAAGGTTGGTATGGAGGCTCCAAAACCAAGTTAAGGCAAAATTTTGGAGGGTGGTTGTAGCCGCTACAACAAAATATTAACGACAAAATAAAAATAACCCACAATCGACGATATTGAAACCATTGATGATGCTCATATCACATCAACACTTGTATGTAACATAATTTAAATTGAAATATTTAATGAAGCAATTACATCTCACAAGCTATTAAAGTCACCCTTCAATTAAGAGGTCATGAGTGAGGGTATTTATTCCACTAAAGTCACCTAGGATTTGCACATGTCACTCTTTGACTAAGAGGTTGTGAGTTGTGCTATCTATTCCACCAAAGTCACCTATGACTTACACCTAACCCAAATCACAATTGTGAAAACTTGTGCACACAAATGCGAACACACGTATAATAGATATTTGGAGATGACTTGAATCTTGATAGATGTCATTACAACACCCTTTATCAACCCTACATGCTACCATTAACACACAAAGAGAGTAATAATGGACAAAATCTCAACATGTCTTTGGATAATAACTTAAATGGTTGAGAGGTAGGTTTCACCCTCTCTCCACTTGGTTCTAATCCTTGATAAAATATTTAACCTATTTTGATGAGGCTAAGAAAATAAACACTCCTTAAAAATAGAATGCTTTGTAATCTATATAAATATGGACCCTTGTTAAGTTAATAATTAAGAAATAGTTGATATTATAAAACAATTTTCGCCTTTTTTTTCAATTTCAATTGAAAAAAAACAGAGGAAATCCGAACATAAACTATAATCTTCATATCCAATGTTTCCTTTGATCAAATCACTTCCAATACCACATGGATAACCACCACCACATGGATAACCACCACATGGGGTAAAGGACCCACAAGCGACGACACTACGTTGACAAGTAAAACGCAAAGACTTTGTACTTTTGGGATGAGAAAATGCCTTCATTCCATGGCGTGTAGATGTTGCTGGGCTTGTTCGTTTAACTTTTGAAGCAAAATTGGCACCAATTGGAGATTTTGAAACCATGAAGGTACCTGTCTACCAACCAGTAGAGTTTCACTCTTTTTTATGTAATGAAAGGGCTATTCTCGGTACCATCCTTAGCATTACCAGTTCTCAGAAACCTCACGCGCGCAAGTGTATTCGATGCCGCCATTTCTGGCTCAGAGTTATTGAATCAGACGAATTTGTTTCGTGGGTATCATGGCATCCATGTTTCATGCGCCCCCATTACACAACATCAGAACCAGGCAGACGATAGCAGTGAGAATGTTTATGCGTTGTGCCAACAAGGAAAGTTGAAGGAAGCCCTTCGCATTTTGTATGAGATGCACCAGCAAAGGATTTCGGTTGGTTATAATGTTTATAATTGTCTCTTACAAGAATGCGCCAACTCGAGGTCATTGACACAGGCCAAAATGATGCATGCCCACATTATCGAAACTGGTAATAAACCTGACGTTTTTATAGAAAATGGCATTATAAACATGTATGCCAAATGTGGAAGTGTGAAGGATGCACGCCAAGTGTTTGACAAAATATGTCAACCAGATGTGGTTTCCTGGACTTCTACGATTTCAGGGTATGTTCAGAATGAGTGCGATGATGATGCACTGAAGCTCTTCTCGGCAATGCTATGGACAATAATGAAGCCAAACCATTACACGTTTACTGTCGTTCTCCGGGCATGTACTAGCAAAATGGCTCTTGGAATGGGCAAGCTTGTTCATGCTTTAGCTGTGAAAACAGGGATTGATTCTAATGTCGCTGTGTGCAATGGTTTTATTGCTATGTATGTTAAATGTTTGAGAATAGAGGAAGGACGTGACGTGTTTGATAATATGTTTGAACGAGATGTTTTGTCATGGAATGAAATGATTGTAGCATATGCCCAGCACGGGCTTCAACAAAACACCCTGGATTTTTTCCATCAAATGCAACGTACTAGTGTAATACCCAACCATATAAGGTTTGTTGCTGTTCTCGGTGTATGCACCAGTCCTGTAGTCCTGCAGGAGGGAAAGCAGCTCCATGCCTACATTTTCAAAACTGGTTTTGAAGTGCACATGTTTGTAGCAAATTCACTTATTACCATGTACTCAAAATGTGGAAGTATAGCCAATGCACGCAAAGTGTTTGATGAAATGCCTGAACGAGATACAGTTGCATGGACTGGAATGATAGCAAGATACGCTCAAAATGATTATAGCGATGAAGCCCTGGGACTCTTTGGTCAAATGCTAGAGACACATATTAAGCTAGATGATGTTACATTAGTAACTGTCCTTAGTACTTGCAATTGCCCAAAAACCCTGCAACGGGGTAAGGAGGTCCATGCCCATGTGATTAAAACTAGAATTGAGCCAGACATCAGTGTCGAGAACACCCTTGTTACCATGTATGCTAAATGTATGAGTATAGATGCTGCAAGAAAGTTATTTGACAGAATGCATAAGCAAGACAGAGTCTCATGGAATGCGATCATTGCAGGGTATTCCCAAAGTGGAAATAATGAGGTGGCTCTGAAAATGTTTCAATTAATGCAATATGCAGGTATGGATGTGGACTATATCACCTTCACTTGTGTCCTTGGCGTATGTGCGAACCTAGAAGCTCTTGAATTTGGTAAACTAGTCCACGCTACCATAATTAAAGCTGGATTTGTGTCCAATGCCTTTGTCAGCAATGCCATTATTACTATGTATGCCAAGTGTGGACACATACAGGCCGCACAAAAAATGTTTCAACATTTGAGTTTTCGAGATGTGGTCTCATGGAATGCAATAATTACGGGATTTGACCAGAACGGATGTGGCGAAGAGGCCCTAAAATGCCTTTGCCAAATGCAGAGGTCAGGCATGAAACCGAATGAGTTCACCTTTATTAGTGTTTTAAGTTCATGTGCAAGCCTTGCAGCCTTAGAGCAGGGCAGACAAGTTTTTTCCTGCATAATCAAAGCCGGATTGGATTCGGACGTGTCTGTGGCAAATACCCTTATTACCATGTATGCTAAATGTGGGAGATTAAAGGACTCACGCAAGATATTTGGCAAAATGTTTAACAAAAATGTTGTCACATGGAATGCAATAATCGCACGGCATGCCCAGCATGGGTATGGCATGGAAGCTCTTTATCTATTTGAGCAAATGCAGAATGCAGGTGTGAAGCCTGACGAAGTTACCTTCATTGGTGTTCTGTCTGCATGCAGCCATGTAGGCCTACTGGATGAAGGTCGACAGTATTTTGATTCAATGACAATTGACCATGGCATCATACCAAAAGCAGAGCACTATGCCTGCATGGTTGACCTCCTTGGCCGGGCTGGATGCCTGAAAGAGGCTGAGGATTTCATTTACAAAATGACATTTCAACCTGGTGCTTTAGTGTGGCGCACCTTACTTGGTGCCTGTAGAGTCTATGGCAACATGGAGCTAGGAAAACAGGCAGCAGAACGCCTGCTTGAGTTGGAACCAAATGATGCAGCAAGTTATGTGCTACTGTCAAACATTTATGCTGCTGCTGGTAGATGGGATGATAGGGCAAAGGTTATAAAAATGATGAAAGACAGGGATGTGAAGAAAGAACCAGGACGCAGTTGGATTGAAGTCAAGAGCAGGGTACATACATTTGTTGTAGAGGACAGGTCACATCCACAAATGTCAAATATTTATGCAAAGTTGGACGAATTGACCAGACAGATAGAGCGAGCAGGGTACGTCCCGGATATGAACTTTATATTGCACGATGTTGAGCAGGACCAGAAGCAACATTCTCTTGGATACCACAGTGAGAAGCTGGCTATTGCTTTTGGCCTTATCAGCACACCTTCTGGGACGTCCATTAGAATAATGAAGAACCTTCGTGTGTGTGGTGACTGTCACACTGCGACCAAGTTCATCTCCAAGGTTGTTAGACGAGAAATTGTTTTGAGGGATTCTAACCGTTTCCATCATTTTAAGGATGGCATGTGTTCATGTAGGGACTATTGGTGATGTCAGCATCGGAGCTGAGCAAGAGACAGGCACAAGGTAGTCAATCATGTACTCTTACATGGGTAAGCTGTGCTTTAGGCATTTTGTTTCAATTGTTATTCCTTGGGCAGAGCTATGATACAGTGGTGACCTAAGTTGATTGATGTCTGGAGAGATTAATTGGCACTGAGCTAATGGATGAATGTTCTGCAGTGACACATTTTATATTTATTCCATTGTTTTGGAGTATCTTGTCAGAATTTGGATTATAATGACTAACACGGGGTATTTGTTCTCTTAGGGTCACCAATCAAGGTTAAGTTTTGTTGACGTAGCTACCAATATGCGTAAAAGCATATGTTATTGTTCAGAAAGTAGGCATAATTGCACTTTCAGAATAAAAAGCGATGATCAAAAGATTATGAGTGGGCCAGTTCAGACCTCCCAAGCCATGGTGAAAATGTGGATGCCTGATATGTATCAAGAACAGAGTTACATTCAAAATCTGAGATTCGCTAGCTCAAATTTTACCTATCTGCTTTTTAATTATCAGATCAGCTGACCAGATTTTCTGGCTAGTTAAGAATTAGCGTTTAGGAGATTTAACAACCTTTCAATTTTTATCTGTTATTTCTGATCAATTTACCTTATAAGAAGATTAACAATTTGGTGTATAGTTTAACTGGGTTCAGGTTTTATCCACTAGACAAATCTTCATCAGTGTAACTTTTCTTCCACCATCTGTATTATTTTGTCGGGATTCAACTGTAGCATCTATGATCCGAGCAACTTCCTCTAAGGAATATGGCTACATGGCTTGATCATATTTTGACCTAACATCTAGAGTTTGTTCAGTTTGAGTCACGAGAACCTGATATTTGATGTTGTGATCATGCCAGGGTTTCAGTGGCTTTGATATTTATATTCTAGAGCAAGTCACTTATAAGCTGTTGAACTTTGCTTACAATATGTAAAGATCTAACATTTGTGGAAGGTAATCTAAATGAGGAGACTATAGCTATATGCGTTTCTCCTTTCTGTTTCTGCAAATGGTGGATATTCAGAAATTTTGTCTAATACATGGTGTGCAAATTCTTTGGTACAGGAAATGCATTACGAAGGGTGGTTATTTGCTAGAACAAGCAACAATAGTTTGCCAGCAGGAGGAATTCAGGCAATTCTTCGTGGAGTCTTTTTCCAATGACTTAGCATGGCACACGCTTATGCTCAGGTTATCTATCCGAGTGACCAACTGAAAGATGCCATGTTAAGTATAGATGCCCTTTTTCAATAATTTAGGCAGTACTTATCTGGTTTCTCAGAAGCTGTCATCACTCTCAATCAGCGGCACCATGTTAATCATGATACCGTGTTATACTATTCCTCTGCGTTATTACTGTAAGCAGTAGCACAGCTTTGTCATTTTCCCTATCACAAAGAACCTGTGTATGTACAGTGACTGTCACACTTCAGTCGACTCCATATCCTAGTTTGTTTGATCTGATGTTCCCAAAGTTTGCAAGGATGGGGACGGAGATGGTGATGCCATTTTTTGAAAGTAGGGGTGCAGGTGGATGTCAGGGTGCATTACATATAAAATTTTATATATCTGAAAAAAATTTAAAGTTTTCTAAAACGGAATTGAACTTTATGTGAAACAGAAAACAACTCAAAATAATATGATTCATTCTCTCATGATTATAAAAGACTCAGCATTGACCACTATCACAATTCAGATTCATTATGAAAAAGACTCATGACTCATACATTTTTTCGCGTGCCCTCAATAGAATGCACGCCCTGGGGAAATCCACTCTGCATTTCTTGTCATTTCAAGGGTGGTACCCAGGGTAATCCAGCTGGTTGCAGTTTTGACAACTTGACCCAGTGGGGACATGCTCATCATTCATTCATTAAAATGATAAGATCATAATACTCAGGAGTTCAAATCCTAAAATTAAATGTTTACCCAAGTTTATGTGGAACTTTCTCTGTGACATTTGCTAATCAACCAAAAATAAACATTAGAAACGCTAAATCATACCGGTTATGACTCATACACAATACTCATCTTCTAGATCCTTAGTGAATAGGTGCTCTTGGTGATCATTGCTCTCTAGAACTAGTTTAGGTCCTAGTAGAGCTTAAAGGCATGGAGTAACTTTTGGAGTCAAAGAAGAGGAGGTATTTCATCATTGCTAGGAGTTTGGTGGAAGTGTTGAAGCTCTATAACGTCCCTTCTAATATGAATTCCCCTAAACTCCAATAAGATTTGAGCAAACCATTTCATGATGAAAATTTTCCATGTTGGGTTTCTTTAGGGCAAAATTTTGAGTTGGTGTTCTATGTGATTATTGTTTACTACAGTGAAATCTATGCAATTAAATTCATAGTCACATGACAATGGTATATAATAGCTAAATAAACATGAAGAAGCTAATAACCATAAGCTTAATGAATAAGATCTAAGTTTGTGAATTATTTTTGCCATAGGTTCAATGATTATAGATCATATTGGTATTAGAGTGGTTCTCCCGAAATGCAAATAATGGATAACCACAAAGAACAGTAATGAGATTGAGGAAGCTGCAAGAAGGTGGAGAGTTATTTCTAGAGAATCATGAGTTTGGAAAAGGAGTCAATCTCAAGATCAGATATGAGAAACAATAAGGTTTGGAATGAAGCCCATAATCTCAAGTTTAGAAACTCAAGCCAATAATGTCTCTCGACTTTTCTCAAATATCATCGAACATAGAAAGATGAACATGAACATCACGATGTTGATAACCATGATGTGATAGAAACATAGGAAGATACCTCATGTCTCTACACCGAATAAGGTCAATGGCAGTGATCGTGGTAGTGATAGGCCAAACGTGCCAATCCTAATCATAGTGTGGGTGACTATATTTCCTAGTTCATCACCACTAGTATTATTTGTGACAAGTTGGTAAGGGTTGCTGCCTATGCCAATACTAGAAACTAAATTGATGATGGTCTTTTAAAGCCGTTGCTAATGCATTTTTTCGATGAAGGTAATGACTATGGATATTAAAGCATGCTGCTAAAATCTAAGTTGTATGACACCATAGCCTCCCACTATTTTTGGATCTTCTTGTACACTAGACATTAGATTCATTATAATTTATAAAAGTTTGCAAAATATGATCATTATTTTGAGATCCCTGCCAATTGTCAATATTGTTTGAATCTGAAAGTATAAAAATCATTTAAACTTCGTATTTGCACATCAAAAGAAAAGGACGTGTCGAAGAGACGATAATGTCTTGCTGATTTGTTCTTTAGGGATAGCTTGAACAAAACATATGTCAATGTGCTCTATACTATCCCAATCTACATCATTGTAAATTTTCAACATCTGTTTTTTAGTCAAACAACAGTTTTCTAGTTGTTGTACAACTAGCTTAGAATCACCATCAATGATAAAAAAATATTTATAAATCCTTAGTTAAATTCAATGCTTAAATCAAAGCTTCATATTCAACAACATTATTTGTGCTATCAAATTCTAACTCGAGAGGAGAAGGAGGTGTCTCTCCTAAAGGAAATGTGAAACTAACATGAGCACCTAATCCATACCTTTCCAAGGTTTCGTTGAAGTGCATAGTCCAATGAACATTAGAATCTCAATTAATTGGTATCTGAGCTAGGCGGGCATTGAAATCATGTTCTGCTAACATTATGTAGGTTCCCATATCATCAACCTCCATGCATATGACCTCATTGTTTAGAGCATTAAGGTCATCCACATTATGGAGTATTAGTTGTTTTCCATACGATTTAACAATATGATCAAGAGCAATATGAATGGCAGCACAAGAAAAGTCCATTTGAATTTTACGTCCCATAATCAGTGAGCCCATTTCAAGAGAGAAGTATGCCCCAAGCCTTAAATACATGTGTGAATACAACATTATATTCTCTAGATAAGTAATGGAATGCCATCCATGTAGATCCTTGATCAAACTAATGACTTCAACATGACTTGACTATGTAGCAACAAGATTCCTATATGGGATTGAATTTATACCCAATATGTAACATGGTATAATTATCATTGCCATTTGAACAATCTTCGTCTCCCATCATGCATTCATCGCTTCATGTTGGCCTTCTTCTTCACCTAGGCACTGGGCTTCTTGCACAACTTGATACACAAAATTAGCAAAAACTAAACAACATTCCTCACCATGATGAGCTCGACAAGTCCTACAATGGGATTTTAATACATAATATTAACTATGTTTAAAAGTGGCACTAAAAGAGATTGTACCTCAATTATCTATCCTTGCATATTAGGTCTTCATGGAAAAATTATGGTTAGCTAGAAAATAACATTAATTCCTATTATTCAAGTAAACTTGTTTTTGAAAGTTTTCAAGACCTTGCTTTTTCAAAAACTTCAACAAGTTTATCAACACTACCCTTTTTTCTCTAAGAAAAACCTCATGATGAAACTTGAGGGATTTCCCCACATTTATGGCATCCCTAGTGAACCAATTGACGTAGACTCGTTCACCTAATCAACGATGATTCAAACTAGGCACCTACAAACGTGGAACTAATAAAATGTCCAACAACATTAGTGATCACTGATTGAACTAACCCCTCAAATTTAATTTCCTTTTGTCTTGAGAACTTTTGCAAAGTATATTTACATGTAGTTAACAAGTTGTTCTCTAAACTAAATGCTATTTTCTTTTTATCATAAGTGATATCAATTTGATTATTTTCTCTTGTCAAAGGAAGTTAAATTTTGAATCATAAGCATTCCTACAAATAAATAAAGAATAAGCTTCATTATGTCTAATGATGGTAGGTACTTTTGGATGCACCTTCGTGAATCTCTTGTTGAACTCAGAGAATTTTGTTTTAGTTTTTATGGCGTTGTTAGATTTAGCCACCAAAACGTGAGTTGCCTTTTTGTATCCCAACTCGAGCTTGAAAACATTGTTAATTGAAACTAAAGCAACAATTTATAGAGCAAGTTGAACCATGTTCATGCACCCCACTATAATCATGTTCAACAAAAGAATCTTCAAGATAAATCACAAATTTTTCTAAGTGTAATTCAATAGAAATAGAACTATCTCCTTTATGAATATACTTACAATACTTCCTAGGAAGTGTGTGTGGATGCTCTTGAATGGTAGTGAAGTAAGAGGATCATTATGATGTTTGTCATCTATCAATGCTCTTAGAGTGAAAAATATCAATGCTCTTAGAGTGAAAAACATGGAGACATCAACTTGTAGGAGCATTTTTATTAGTGAGACCTAGCTTGGACAATTAGGGTCTAAAACCTTCTAGGGCCATTTTAAGGCCCTCAAATGAATTTTTTTGGGGGTAAAACTTTCCCTCATAAGTGTTAGATGCCATAACATTTTCTACACTTGGAGATATTTCCAATAGTGCATGAATCATGTCAATCAGAGTTTGGATGTGAAAGTTATGTCTCATGTAAGTTGACGTATTGTGATTGACTTACCATGGTTTGAGAGGATGCCACGTCAGCCCCCATTACTCATGCTAAAGGGGCTAGACATGCGGGAACTAACTATGGAGCAGAATCTAGAAGGGTCGAAGTTGTAACTCTAATTGAGAGTTGAAGGAGTCTACCTAACCCCTATTTGGCTATGTTATAACCAGGCCTCTAGGAGGAAAATGGGTTCCATTCATTTGAATTGTATTGTGTTTCATAATACAATAGAATAACATGGGAGTGGGAGTGAAAGAGCATAATAAAAGGGGTTTAATGTTTGTAACACCCCATCAGGCCACAAGTATTAGGTAACTCCATTGAGAGTGCCTTCTCCTTTTGTACTTACATTATTTCCATTGCAAAGAAAGAGAGAGCATAACAACCTTGCCTTATAACTGGGTTATCTCTTGAAAGGGTTTCCTAGAGCATATCTTTTGTTCATTGTGGTTTGTGTATGATTGCATTTTATTGTTCTCTATTTTTTGCATTTTATCTATTACATGCATGAGTAAAAAATTGTAATAATTAAATATGGGATCTAAGTCAATTAACCCTCATAGTATAGATTTTAGTATATTTTTATTACATTGATTGTGACAAACTCTCAGTGAAATATCCATGCCAATTTATAGATCATATTGGTATCAAAGCATGCTTCTTTGGGAATTTTTGTGGAAGTTGCAGGGGATCTAGTAATCACTTTAAACAGAAAGTCATAAAACCTCAACCATGGCTAACAAATCTATTCATAATAATGCTTTGAGATCTGGCAGAGGAGAGATTTGCGTGGTAGGAAGCACAAGTTTCAAATACAAACCATAATTTCAACCTCCTCATGGTGGCCCTAAAAAGCAAGTTTGAGTTGAGTAGAGAGGATGGGCATTCCAACTCAAAGGTCAATTTGGAGGGAAAATCGAGGGATTAGGAAGAACTCATGGAAAGAACATGAAAGGGTGTAGTTGAGTTCAAGTGTCATGAACCATTCAAAGTCCCTCCTCAAGATGGAAGAAAAGGTGGAAATCAAGTCATATCAAGGTGATATTTATGCTTTAACATTGAATCATTGGTTGTAGTAGTTACACAATTAATTTAGTGTTCATCACATAGGTGAATAATATTACATATCATTTGCTAGATTGAATTTAGAGTGTTATGCCCAAACTTGGTGGGAAATCCATACAAAGATGCTTAGGTTAGAGGTTGATCCCAAAATAACTAAGTGGGAGGAATTTAAAACCTTCACAAGGTTTCAATTCCACTTTATTAGGTATGTAGAGGAACAATGGATCTGATGGCATCAGTGTAGGCAGAGGTAGGGGTAAAGAGTACACGAGTACACCAATGAATTCAAGATGATGTCCATCACGTTGGATGTCTCTCCAAAGAGCCCATATGTACTCCTCAAGCATTTGAGAGGTCTACATAGCCATCTGCGAACGCATGTGACATTTTTCAAGCCAAAAACAATGGAATAGGCTTGTGTACAAGCATAATACCTAGAAAACATAGGCCAAAGAAAAGGACAATCAAGGTTCAAAACATAAAGAGCATTAGGAAGCTTTTAAGGAAGGGAAGAAGAATTGGAAATGGGAAAGGAAAAGAAGACTGAAGGTTTAAACCCTGTACATAAATTACTTGCAAATGAATTCTTAAAACCAAAAATTATACAATGGCGAGGGCAAAAGATATACACAAATAATTTTCTCATGGAACCAAAATCTGAGAAAACTATATTGATTTTTCATTATATTCCTTTCAATGTTACAATACATTATATACATGCCAAATCATTCATAAACCCCCAATCCATTAACCCTGAATTAGAACATAACGATAGTTTCCTTGACCATATCTACAAAATACCATGGAAAAATTTATCATGCCCAAAACTATGCACAAAACCATGGGTGGCTCTGCTCACCATCCTTGGTTTTGCCTCCCATCCTTGGGTCTGCATAATTTTTTTTTTCTTTTCTCGAGCGGCTGCCTTGAATCCCATGCAGGGGGACTATTGCCCCCTACTATGTCTGGCGCAACGTAACAACACTTGGGGCTAGCTGTGCAAATAACATAACACATACCCAATAAAGAGAACAATCACTACGCATGTGCAAGGGTCCTAGTAATCATTGCAATCAAAACAACATTGATGTTCACACAAAAAGTGTTGTGATCTATAAACTACCGTAGATATACCACTACATAGTTCATCACAACATGTTTATTAAAGTACACTGAAATATATACTATGAAGGGTTAGTTCCTTTTAGTTTCTAGATTTCTTATTATGCATTTTTGTTTTTCATGCATGCAATAAATAAAATGAAGAAACTAGAGAATAGTAAAACACAATCACACTCCAATTACAATGAACACCAATATATGCTTTGGGAAATCCTTTCATGAGAAAACTCAGCTGGAAGGTGAGGTTGCTTTGCTCTTTTTTTATAAAATGGAAATCATACAAGTACACAGGAGAAGACACTCTCTATGGAGTTACCTGAGACTTATGGTCCGTGGGTTGTTACGTAACAAAATGCACTTGAATAGAATGAAACCCCTCTTCCTCCTAGTGGCTTGGTTATAACATAGCTCCACAACCAAATAGGGGTCAAGTTTGACTCCAACTCTTAACTAGAGTTACAAATTTGATCCTTATAGATTCATATTCATAGTCTCCATATGGTTAGCCCCTTTTCTATGAGTAACAGGGCTAACATGGCATCCTCTCGAATCATGGTGGATAAATCAGGAAGTTCAACTTCTAGGTGGCATGAATTTTACATACAGGGTCTATTTGACGCCTTTATTGCACCATTGGAAAGGTCTTTGAGTGTGTAACAACACCAGGGGGTTTGGAAAAAGCATGAGCTTTTGAACACCCAAAAGCATTGTTTCATGCCTCAAATTTCCTTCGAAAGGTTTAAGATCCCAATTCTCTAAACTAGAACCTGCTAGTAAAAATGTCCATGTAAGTTGATTCTTCCAATTATTCCACTCTAAAAACATCAAGATGGATGAAAACTGATATAATGATCCAATATAGATCATACCTCCCCATTTTGGGAGGATTTTGGTCCCTATTACCCACCTAAGTGGGTAACCACTAAGAATTTTTTCTCTCATAATTGATGAGCCCACCAACCAACATCCCCATTGATGATCTACATATAACTATGCCTTAAATCCCTCCATATATATCCAGTCAATGGCTTCTTCCTAACCTAACATACTTATTGAAGGAAGGTGGGTCTTCTATTAAAAGGTACATGAACCATTTTTGTAATCATTTGCTTTCATTTAATTTTAAGGGCATTCTAATATGAATCATAGGTTTAGTTGTATGATTTACCATTCTTGATTGTATCCTTGTTCCCATGCTTCACCTAGGAGGCTATCCCCTTTCCCCTAGGCCAACGTGATCCTCCTTGAGGCATTTTTTATTTCCTCTTTTCAATAGGGGCACAAATAGGAGGAATTGATTGATATAGTATGACTAAGATAGTCCATAATTATCACTTTCCATCGATCCCCTATATCCACCTCCACTCTTTGGGTTGATTTCCATTTTTCATCAGTATTAGCTCCTTCTTATCCTCATCTTTGAGCAAGGGTCTAGAAATTCTTGCCCATAATATGTTGATACAATTGAAAGAAAGATAAAATCATATGTAGCCAAAAATGCAAAAGATGTTTGGGACAAGATTAAAGTTCATGGACAAAAACCTATATTAAGGTCTACCTCCCTCATTATCCATTATCTAGTTCCTATCATATCACGCTCCATTTAAACAGAGGAACTTATGAATGTCCCAATTGCTACATCTATAAGGGGTATTGGGAAGCATTAAGCACGTTGGTTACCAAGGCTACGCAAGAAAGAGAAGGAAAATCATTGAAGTGAAAGGTACATTGGAGGAGTGGTAAAAATAGGCTAAGGATAGGGGTAACTTAGGTCCCCATGATTTCTCCCTCTTACATCATTACACTCAATAGGTTGGACCCCATTTAGTTGATACCATGACTATGAAATCTTTCCCATCCCATGACCATCAGTATCACATGCACTTATGGATTGATGTGCCTTCCTAGGAATTGTCTTTCCCATTGGGACTAGAATCACTTAATAGGGATAAGTAAATTCTTATCCTAACAATAAGTGTGGTAACTTCTTTACAAATCATCAACTAGAAAGACGTTTAAAGGCAAGGTCTATTTGAAGTATTTTTGTGCCACTAGCATTAAATATGACCCATTATGATACTATTACAGTTTCTTTACCTAATTATGTTGATGTCAATTGATCCTAAGGGTATTCTTTGGGTGGTTTATCTTAGATGCATTGGATATTCCTTGAGGTTTGGATTGACCCTTTTGTACAACACTAAAGAGGATGTCTAACCTAACATAAGAGCATTTGTGATCTTGGATCCATAATGTTGCCCTCCAAAAATGAGCTTTGGTCCTTAAGTAGCCTCCACATGACTGTATGACCCCTTTTACACCTCCAAATGTTGAAACTTCAAGAAAATAAATAAAATCACTGATAGGATTGATGATGTGCCCCTAGAGGAAATTGGATGCTCCCAAGCTAGCTTTGTACCTTCTTGATGGGTGTTGCCTTGTTCTAGAGCCCATATGAGGATGATGACCACTTGATACATTTTAGGAGGGTTAGCACACCTTCTTTTCATGATGACAGCATGCACTACAGTTTCCACATTACTCACGAAAACCATAGGATGATGACACACGACTTCTTGAGGATGACATCTTGGATGAGGAGTTGTGGATTGGAAATACATTCATTTACTCTGATGAGATGTCTTGGAGTGAGGAGAACTCTTGGACCCTTTTTTCCACCTTGATTGATGGATCTGATTACTTTATGAGGATGAAATCATGTTGGAGAGCTAATTTTCCCACACATGTGGATAAAAAAGAGTCTTTTGTTGTGTTTTATCATTACGTAAAGTTTCTCTCAGTCAACTTGTGATCTATTAGGCTTTTTGAACGCTTAAAGTCAATTTTTAAGGCTTTTACTTGTAAATTAGGATTAATTCAAATTGGTTACCTTCATATAAATAGAGGGGAGTTGAATTAGTTGAATCATTTTCATACACACTCAATTCTAGCTATTGCAAAGAGAGCACACTAGTTTCTCTTCTATCACTTAGACACAATGGCTAAGTAGGAGTGCAAATTGTCTAAGGAAGGATATATTTGCATGGATAAAATTTTCTTTGGATTGATGAAGTGATTCTTACTTGAATGGTGTAACTTAATGATATTTTCTTCCAACTTGCATGAATTGTGGGATTTAGGGTTTTCCATGTGCCATATAAAAAATTGCAAGATCGATTATGAACTCTTATTTCTTGTTATGGAAAATTTGTCATCAAGTAGCCATTGAAGGGATTAGATTTTCGCCCTTTGACCTTAAATATCCTAAATAAGGAAGCCACTAGGGTTTGGAGGTGAAGTTAGTTCTCTCCCTTCTCCCTTTTGTTGGAAGTTCCTCTTGCATTGACATCATCCTATTTTTTCCACTTCCAAATTGACTGAAGAAACTAGTCTTTGTGTGTCGATTAACCCTGGTTTCCGATTTTATTGTTGCATAATTTGTTATGATTGATGTCAAAGCAAAGGGGGGGACCCTTTGGTGTAATTCAAGGCAGGAGCATGAATAAAGATGAGAGCATGACCCTAAGGCTGGAGGAAGACCAAACCTCAACTTTCATTAAAAAAAGGTGCAATCTAACTTTGAGGCCCACCAACTTGATCTACGACCAATATAGAGTTCCCCCCACTCCACTTAAAAAAGGCAGGGGATCCGAAATGAATACCATATGATATACCACCTAGTTATCGTGACCATAAATCATTGGGATAATGGTGTAATATGACATCAAACGAATAACAACAATGTATTAGTGACGATGATATAATGCTAGTATGATTCAAAATGAATTAAAAAAAAATTGAACATCACATTATAATGATCTAGTAGGACTCACATATAATGTCGTAATGAAACCTAATGTCAAATCACAATGCTCATGTTGATGAACACAAATTATATTACAATGTAGATGATAAACATAGGATGAAAATTTAATGCAACAATGATTTTACGTATTTTTTCTTTTAAAAAAATAGAACTGAAAAAAGCTAATTGTTAGGGAAATTTTGACTTTAAAAATAGACATCAAAACAAAAAATGTACTCAACAAATCAACTTTAAAAGAATCAATAAAATTCAAGATGATGATGTCATCCATAAGGGTAAATATTTTTGGAGGGAAAAGAAGAAAATTACCTTTTTAATTATATTTTCAACTTAACTCCTTATAAATTGATTCAAATGGCAAGTGCAAAAATCCGTTGGATATAGAATTAAATTCCACATCCAATGAATTTGGATTACACATACTTTTTAGTAGACCTGTTAGCTTTGCTACGTGCTGCTGATTTTCCAGGAGAAGGAATACGTTTGGTCCTTGGTTGCTAGCTCAGAGATGGTTCATAATGGTTATCACTGTCTCTCCCTATTTTCCCCACACCTCCATTTCCTCATTCCCCTTAAATCCTCCATATTCTCTTTTAGGCCCCCTCTATCTCTGTTTTTCTCCCAATAGCTTCCTTTCTATCTTAATCTCTTCACAAAGCTCATTTAAACTCCATTACCTTTTTTTTACACCCGAAATTAGTGCAAAAGTTGTCTTTCCCCGCTTAAGTCCTTTAACACTATAAAAGCCCTCCTAAACCTTTTTTTACCAACTCCCGGCATATTTTGTTTTAACACTATTAAACCGCATAAACCTTTTTTTTTTTTTTTAAAGGTTTTGGGCGTTTTTGTTGTTTTAATATTATAAACCCCGATAACCTTTATAACCCCGCGCATATAATAAAATTCATAACCCTAAGTTTTAATAAAGCCCGGGCCCGCCCCTCACCTGTGTCACATCAAACTCTAAATAGGTGCGTTAACCGTGACCTTCCGATGATCCATCGCTTGATCCAACGGAGTACGCAACCCCCGCTCTTGTAACTTGCTTGTCTGTTAACCTGCGGGGGCGGTGGTTTCCTGCTGCCACGCGTCTGTTCCTACTGCATCGCTCCTCCATGTACGTAAACCACCATTCCCGAAGAGCGGTGTGGGGAAACTGCTTACCGCCCTTCCGATATGGTCCCCCGCTCGTTAGCTGTTCACACCTTCGTTTTCGATCACCATCGCATCTGATCTGCCGCGTCCAGATCCGACGGCCCTTACTCAATCGCACTCCTGTTTTCTCCCAACGCTGCCCGCCAACAGATCTAGGCCGTCCATCTGAGCCATCCAACGGCCAACGTTCTTTCTCGGCTCTTCGTCCATTTTCAAGGCGTTTTTCAGTGTTGTTGGCTTGACTCATGCATGCGAAGAAGGAAGAGATGATCTAGCAATCTGCACATTAAATCCTCAGCTATCTGCATTCATGTAACAACACGGCCAAGGACGAGAAGGACGATCCTTGAGCAGTTCAAGGACTGCAGCAGTTATTGAAATTCATTCAAATAATATTTCACCTGTTCAGGAAGGACATCAAAGTACAAAAGGCCGATTTTGTCCATTAAAACAATCAAACTGTATTAGAAGCCCATATCTAATTGTAAATGCAGTTGGTGGTCAGTTATGACCCCTCCACGCATGGGTCTGCAGAGATATTTTATGAAAAAACTCTATATATACCCAAAAGAAAAACGTAATAAGGCTGATGAATGTTATTTTGGTGTAAACTTCAAGTTTTGGAGACTGCAACTATTGTGACACCTGCAGCTTCTGGTCTTCATTTCCAGCTAATACAAGCTTCTTTTGCTGTTGATTGCTCACTTTCCATTTCTTCTTCTTTGTTCCAGGCTGTGCCTGTTATGTATTTATTCATGTGTTGTTAATGCTTAGCATTAGAGGGGCTGTCATCCCACCTCTGTGTTAAAATCTAGCTGTATCATTGAATTTGTATGCATGCTTCTATTGTTTTAATGCCAGAGAGTTGTCATCCTGTGTGTGTATTAAGAAATAGATTGACAGACCTTTTAACTGGTTGCAGCTGGCCATCTCAAGGTCCTGTGCATCTACTGGTGTGATCAGAGTTCTCCATCTTCACATTTTCCCTAAATCTGTGAGTACTTGGTGGTCTAAAGCCTTTAGTCTGGGGGTGTTCACCCATGTCTGGGGTCGAGCATAGTAGAAGTGGTTATCTGGCTTGAATATGCAACATTTCTTACATTTATCCACCATTTTACAACATTTTTGTTGAGTTTGTAATGTTCCCGAGCATCTCTGATATACAACCTAGGAGAGTTTCTTGGGGTGATAACATTAATTGGTGCCGTTGCCGGGGAGAGGAGAATTGAAGCTCAACTTCCCTGGGAGAACGACACAACTTCAAGCTTTGATGATAGAAAAGGTTTGAACACAGTTTCTGGTTGTAATCATCTATCTGGCGACTCCATTGGAGGAAGACCATCATTTGGTGACTCCATATCGAAGTTCTGGCTCAGTTTGTGAGACACACTCGAAGAAATCCTCAGAAATCTCCAGCTAAACCATTGCCCGACCTTGAGAGGACTGTTAAATCGAAGAAAGCATCGCAGAAAGGGGCCTCAGGATCAGGTAAGCCTAAGAAGTCTCATTCATCTCTGAAAGATAAAGTTATTGCTGAAGATATACAGATTGAGGATTTAGAAATCAACACTGTTAATAAGGAAATTCCTTCAGAGATTTATTCAGCCCCTTGTTCAGTTGGTTCCCCTTCGAATCTCAGTCCAAAGAAAGTTTCTAATTTAGTCCAAAACATCCCTTTATCTCTACCATTCATCACATTACTCCCTACCATTCAATCTGCTAGTATTCTTCCAAATACTCCAGTCATGGCAGGACAACAAGCACCTACGAAGATTGAGAGAATTGTTGCTGCTAGATATGGACCTTTGGTCTTACCTGTTCCTTTAAATCCTATGCCTATGGGAGAATATAAAAAATATATGCCTAAATTCACTGGAACAGAGGGAGTAACAGCAGGAGAACATCTTGAAGCTTTTTACAGTTATGCTGATAATTTAGATATAAGTGAAAATGATGTGTGGATGATATTTTTTGTCCAGAGCCTTGATGGAGAGGCTAGGAAGTGGTTTAGAGAATTACCCCAGAGATCTATAACTAATATTGAAGCATTAGATGATGCGTTTTTGAAGCAATGGGGAGATAAAAAAAGGCTTGCTGTATTATCATACTGAGTTTGGCAATCTGAAGAGGGAAAATGGTGAATCTTTGCCTGATTTTAATAAAAGATTCAATTGAATGTATAGTAAGATACCAGCTGAGGTAAAGCCTACTCCTACCTCTGCCAAACTAACTTATGCCAATGCTTTTGACTCTGATTTCTGCTTGTTGTTGAGAGAAAGGAGATGTGCTACTCTAGCTGATATGCAGGATGCAGCACTAGAAGTAGAGTCTAACATTATGGCTGCAGAAAAGTTAAAAAATCAAGCTGACAGGAGGAGACAGAGAGCTCAGGCTTCTACTTCTTCTGCTTCATCTTCAGAGCCTAAATTGGACAAAATTACTAAGATGATAGAGTCATTGGCTACTGAAATTTCTAAGCTGAAAGTTGAACAGAATTCAGGGAAAACAAAGCAGCAGAACACATTTGCTCCAAGAAATCCAAATCCTTTCAGAAGAGCAAATGAGCAGTTAAAAATTATGCAGAGGTGTGAAGAATCAAAAGAAGAACAGAAAGTTAAAGCTCCTTTCCAAAATGTAGTCATGGAGGAAGAACAAGTTGAAGAAGATGAGAATGAAATTCGCTGCATGGAAGATAAAGGCAACACTGCGTTTTTGACATTGGCTGAGTATGAACAATCATTGCTGCAGGAACAAGACAGTCAAGAATGGGATAGAGAAGTTGTCCTACAAGCTGAACAACAGCAGAGATATAACCTGAGATCAAATGCAAAAAATGTCAAAGAGAACCATGCCCAGAGAGCTGCTGTCCAAACCGAGTCATAGAATAGCAGGCAGAGAATACCAGCAGCTGATGCAATCATCCTCACAGCTCCAGTTCAAGAGGTAAAAAGTTCTGATAAGTCATCTTCTTCTTTCAACTTGGAGTTAGAAGTTCAGAAATTGAAAATAGTTGTGCCTCTGGTAGAGTTGGTGAGGAATGAAGTATTTAGAAAGCCTATCCTTGAAGCCCTTGAGCTAGAAACCACACAAACCTCCACTGACTCTGTCAATTTGCAAGATGACAAGACTGCCATTGTGCTCAGCCCTATGATTGAACTTGCGTATAATAATTCTCCATCTTTTTATGTATCCTTGACCATTCATGACAAAATCCTCCACAATTGCCTGCTAGACACAGGGGCCAGTCACAATTTAATTCCTAAAGCTATCATGGAAGAGTTAGGCCTTGATATCACTAGACCCTATCATGATTTATTTTCTTTTGATTCAAGGAAGGTGAAATGTCTTGGATTGATTAAAGATCTGGCCATTACCTTAACTCAGCTGCCCATGAAGAGTATGATGATGGATATTGTGGTAGCAGATGTCCCTCCTAAGTTTGGCATGTTGCTGTCCAGAGGGTGGATTAAGAGACTAGGTGGAACACTACAAAATGATCTATCTTATGCAACTGTCCCAGTGTTTGGAGGAGAGAGCAGGAGATTGTGCAGAGAAGCTTAGTTGGCATACATCATTAGTGATGAGAAGAATCCTACAAATCATCCCATTTATGCAGTGGACACTGATTTTGGAGCATGTATTCTCCAAATAGAAGAAACTCAGAAGGCCTCAATTCAGCTCAAGAAACCAGTAGTTTAGGCCAAAGAAGAACAAGGAAGTCAGATTTGGGAGATGTTCTTTGATGGAACATGTTCCAGGGAAACTACAGGAGCAGGGGTGGTGCTAGTATCTCCAAAGAAAGAAAGTATTCAACTGTCTTTTAAGTTGGTTTTTCAAGTCACAAACAACATAACAAAATATGAAGCACCGCTGTTGGGCCTTAATGCAACAAAAGACAGAGAAATCAAGACTCTGAAGGTGTTTGGAGATGCTGATTTAATTATATAGCAAGTGAATAAAACATTTCAAACAAGGCACCCAAGGCTGAAAGCATACAGAGATGAGGTATGGAGAATCAAATATTCTTTTGATTATTTCTGTATTTCATACATTCCTAGAGCCCAAAATCAACTTGTTGATTCCCTTGCTGTTTCTTCTAGTTTATTTATACTTCCTTTGCCTCCCAGACTAGTTTATGAAGTCCAAATGAAATAAAGACCATCCTTGCCTGATAATGTCCATCATTGGAAAGCTTTTGATGATGATGATGAGTTAAATAGGTTTCTGCAAGTCATTGATGATTTTTCTGAAATGCAAATTGACCAAGAAAATGAAGCCTTGGAAGAAAGCCACCAGCCCCAGCTTAGAAATAAAATTGGTAAAGACAGCATTGTCTAGCTTCCTAGTAATCATATTCCTAAGGGTCTAATTCCTCTTGAAACACTGTTTGACCAAAATGATGTTCCTTACAAGACTGCTAAAAAAGAAGACCAATCTGCAGTCTGTAAGCATGATATAGGAAGTCCAAGTCAGCCTAAATATGTAAATTTGTCCACTAATTTGTCTGCTAATCAAAGTGCTGAATACTACAATTTAATGAGACAATTTGTTGATGTGTTTGCCTGGGAGTATAGTGACCTGAAAACATATGATAAGAACATAATTCAGCATAAAATCCCTCTGGAGAAAGACACCATTCCTTTCAAACAGAAGCTGAGACCGATAAATCCTATGCTTCTTCCCTTGATTAAAAAAGAAATTAAAAAATTGCTGGCTGCCAAGATCATAGTCCTTCTTAGATATTCTAAATGGGTAGCCAATTTGGTGGTTGTAAGGAAGAAAAGTGGAGAAATCAGATTGTGTGTTGATTTCAGAAATTTAAACAAATGCTCCAAAACAGACAACTATCCCCTACCAAAAATGGAGCATTTGCTGCAAAAAGTCTCAGGGGCCAAAGTTATGTATTTCTTGGATGGTTTTTCAGGCTTCAATCAGATCACTGTGCACCCAGATGATCAAGAAAAGACTGCATTCACTACTCCTTGGGGCACTTTTATGTATGCCAAAATGCCTTATGGGTTAATGAAAGCTGGAGCTACCTTTCAGAGAGCTATGGATATAGCATTTGTGGGAGAGAAGGACAAATTTGTCCTTATCTACCTTGATGACATAACAGTTTATTCCAGCAGCCATCAAAACCATTTGCAGCATTTAAAGAAGGTGTTTCTGAAGTGCAGGAGGTTTGGAATTTCAGTCAATCCTAAAAATTCTCAATTTACTTTAAATGAAGGCAAACTGTTAGGACATATTATGTCTGCTGCAGGTGTTCAGATTGACCTAGAAAGAGTCAAAGCAATACAGACTTTGTTTGTCCCTAGATCAAATAAGGATATTCAATCTTTTTTGGGCAAAATAAATTTTGTAAGGAGGTTTATCCCAAATTTTGCTGAATATGTTAAGCACATTACCTCCATGGTGAAGAAAGGGGTAGAAATCAAATGGACTGATATAGCAAGAAAATAATTTGATTCCATTAAAAAAGCTAGTATGGAGTCTCCCACATTAATAAATCCAGATTATAGCAAGGAGTTTCATATATTCTCATTTGCCTCTAAAGATACTATTGCAACTGTTTTATTGTAGGTAGATGAAGAAGGTTCAGAGCATCCAGTGGCATTTTTCAGCAAGAATTTGAGGAATGCTGAACTGAGATATGATATTATTGAGAAACATGCATATGCTCCTATCAAATACTTAAAAGCTTTCAGAGTTCATATCTTGCATTCAAAGATAGTTGCATATGTACCCTCTGCTGCAATTAAAGATGTCTTGACACAACCTGATGTTGATGGAAGAAGGGAAAACTGGATTGCAAAAATGATAGAATTTAACATAGAGCTGAAGCCCACCAAGCTTGTCAGAGGTTAGGGTCTTGCCAAATTATTAGCTGAAGAAAATTGCAGATCGATAGACATTGATTTCCTATATGCAAATGCAGAAAATGGTCAGGCAGAAAAGGAAGAAACAATTGAACCACAAAGGAAGCAGTTAGTGGCCGAGAATCTGGCTTTTTGTAATTGGTATGCTGCAATAATTAATTTCTTGCTGAAGCTAGAAATCCCTTCAAAACTTACTCAAAGTTAAGCCAAAACTTTGAAACTTAGGGCAGCAAAGTATTGCATCAATGAAAATCTGCTTTACTGGAGGGATCCATCTGGAATATTTTTAAGGTGTCTGGACAAAGAACAGTCAAAAGAAGTTATGCAGCAGTTTCATAACAGCATGTGTGGAGGGCACCATTATTGGAAAACTACAACCCATAAAATTCTCAGAGTTGGGTATTATTGGCCCACTTTATTTTCTGATGTATTTTCTTTTGTTAAATCTTGTGACGGGTGCCAAAGATTTGAAGGAAAATAACAGTTGAAATCCCTGCCCCTAAAACCAATTCAGGCAAAAGGACCTTTTCAGCAGTGGGGTTTGGATTTTATTGGAGAAATCAATCCACATTCCAGTGGCCAGCATAAATGGATATTAGTAGCTACTGATTATTTCACTAAGTGGATTGAAGCAATCCCTACAAGGAAGGCTGATCATAATGTGGTCATGAAGTTTTTGATAGAAAATATCTTCAGCAGATTTGGTTGTCCACATAAATTAATAACAGATAATGCAACAGCTTTCAGGGCAAAAGAATTGGTGGAAATGTGTGATTCAACAGGCATCAAACTTGTTCATTCCACCTCATATTACCTTCAAGGAAATGCTCTGGCAGAATCCTCTAATAAAAGTTTGATCAGGATAATTAAAAAGCTGTTAGAGGACAATAAAAAGAATTGAGATTCAAAGCTCAAGTATGCACTGTGGGTTGACAAAGTGACATTTAAAAAATCCACAGGCAATTCTCCTTTCAAGCTGGTGTATGGCACTAAAGTTGTATTCCCAATTCAGCTAACTCTCCCTGTGGCAAAATTCCTTCAAGAAGAGCAGGATGAGGAAGAATGCATGGCAAAGAGGATCACTGATCTAGCAGAAATACATCAAATTAGAGAACAACTGGTTGAAAAAGCTGCAACACATTAGAGAAGAATCAAGGAAGCCTTTGACAAGAAGGCAAAAACAAATAATTTTCAGATTGGTGACTTGGTTTTGAAATGGGATGCATTAAAGGAGAAGAAAGGAAATCATGGGAAATTTGATGCTTTCTGGATATGACCTTTCATCATTTCACAAGTTCAAGGGAACAACACCTTCATACTGAAAAGTATGGGGGGAGAAGCAGTTTTTTATGGCCCAGTTAATGGGCGGTTTTTGAAAGTTTATGTTGTTTAAGGTCCTTTGGCCTTAAAGGTTGTAAATATTGTGTTTTTATCAGTTTTAGTAAAGATGCACTAGACTCCATGTCCAATGGAACACTATGAATTTTGGCTATTTGTTTTCAGCTGGAAAAGCATTGATCTGCAGGTTCTTGAGACCTCATAGGGAGGATCTCATCCTCAGAAAGAGCCAGTGTTAGCTCTGCTACATGCTGCTGATTTTCCAGGAGAAGGAATAAGTTTGGTCCTTGGTTGCTGGCTCATAGATGGTTCATAATGGTTATCACTGTCTCTCCCTATTTTCCCCACACCTCTGTTTCCTCCTTCCCCTTAAATCCTCCTTATTCTCTTTTAGGCCCCCTCTATCCCTGTTTTTCTCCCAATAGCTTCCTTTCCCGCTTAATCTCTTCACAAAGCTCATTTAAACCTCATTACCTTTGTTTTACACCTGAAGTCAGTGTAAAAGTTGTCTTTCCCCGCTTAAGTCCTTTAACACTATAAAAGCCCGCCTAAACCCTTTTTTACCAATTCCTGGGCATATTTTGTTTTAACACTATTAAACCGCATAAACCTTTTTTTAAAGGCTTTTGGGCGTTTTTGTTGTTTTAATATTATAAACCCCGATAACCTTTATAACCCTGCGCATATAATAAAATGCATAACCCTAAGCTTTAATAAAGCCCAGGCCTGCCCCTTGCCTGTCACATCAAACTCTAAACAGGTGTGTTAACCGTGACCATTAGATGATCCATCGCTTGATCCAACGGAGTACACAACCCCCGCTCTTGTAACTTTCTTATCTGTTAACTCGCGGGGGCGGTGGTTTCCCGCTGCCACGCGTCTTGTTCCTACTGCATCGCTCCTCCATGTACGTAAACCACCATTCCCGAAGAGCGGTGCGGGGAAACCGCTTACCACCCTTCCGGTACGGTTCCCCGCTTGTTAGCCTGTGCGCACCTTCCATTTGCGATCACCGTCGGATCTGCTGCGTCCAGATACGATGGCCCTTAATCAATCGCGCTAATGTTTTCTCCCAACGCTGCCCGCCAACAGATCTAGGCCATCCATCTGAGCCATCTAGCGGCCAACGTTCTTTCTCGGCTCTTCGTCCATTTTCAAGGCATTTTTCAGTGTTGTTGGCTTGACTCATGCGCGCGAAGAAGGAAGAGATGATCCAACAATCTGCACATTAAATCCTCAGCTACCTACATTCATGTAACAGCACGACCAAGGATAAGAAGGACGATCCTTGAGCAGTTCAAGGACTGCAACAGTTATTTAAATTCATTCAAATAATATTTCACTTGTTCAGGAAGGACATCAAAGTACCAAAAGGTCGATTTTGTCCATTAAAACAATCAAACTGTATTAGAAGCCCATATCTAATTGTAAATGCAGTTGGTGGTCAGTTATGACCCCTCCACGCATGGGTCTGCAGAGATCTTTTGTGAACAAACTCTATATATACCCAAAAGAAAAACGTAATCAGGCTGATGAATGTTATTTTGGTGTAAACTTCAAGTTCTGGAGACTGCAACTATTGTGACACCTGCAGCGTCTGGTCTTTATTTCCAGATAATACAAGCTTATTTTGCTGTTGATTGCTCACTTTCCACTTCTTCTTCTTTGTTCCAGGCTGTGCCTGTTATGTATTTATTCATGTGCTATTGATGCTTAGCATTAGAGGAGCTGTCATCCCACTTCTGTGTTAGAATCTAGCTGTATCATTGAATTTGTATACAGGTTTCTATTGTTTTAATGCCAGAGAGCTGTCATCCTGTCTGTGCATTAAGAAATAGATTGACAGACCTTTTAACTGGTTGCAGCTGGCCATCTTAGGGTCCTGTGCATCTGCTGGTGTGATCAGACTTCTCCATCTTCACATTTTCCCTAAATCTGTGAGTAATTGGTGGTCTAAAGCCTTATAGTCTGGGGGTGTTCACCCATGTCTGGGGTCAAGCATAGTAGAAGTGGTTATTTGGCTTGAATATGCAACATTTCTTACATTTATCGACTATTTTACAACATTTTTGTTGAGTTTGTAATGTTCCCGAACATCTCTGATATACAACCTAGGAGAGTTTCTTGGGGTGATAACAAGACCCACACCAGAAAAAAACTAAAAATACATGAGAAAATGTGTTTCTTGAAAGAAACACATTTTTCATGTATTTTCAACATTTTTCAGTGTAGGTCCAATCAGAAGTATGTAGAGTGGGTACTCGTTGGATGTGGAATTTAATTCTATAGTCAATGGGTTCTTACACCTAACATTTGAGTAAGCCTATAAGGAGATACACCAAAAATACAATAACAAAATAGTTTTCTTTTTTATCTTTTAAAAACTCATTACTCTTATTTTATTATTTTAAATATTATTTTCGTTAAGAGACCCATTTTAGACCTCAAAATTTTCCTAATGATGGCGCTAAAGAAAGTTTACATCATTGTACCCATTGCCAAGATGATGCTTCTTAGAGCATGTGTTGAAACAACCGACATAGGCACAATACATATTTGATGTAGATCTCAACACCACCATAGCATCATGTTTAATGTCACCTATACTTGTATTTTTTTCACAAAGATATGCAATAGGAAATGTCGCTAATGACAATGCTACAAACTAATATTATGCTTGTGCACTACAATGGGGTATCCATTCATTGAATCTCTGACAAAGCATATGTATTCTTAGGATATTAAATAATACCTCTAATAAATTCCCTAGCTACTGATAAATAACTCCCAAGATTAATATTTTTTTTTATTGAACCCCTTTAATACAACTTTCCAATTTAAAACCCTATTTTTACTAAATACTCCGCTTTTATACCCAAAATATCTATAAATCTAAATCCTCATCCCTATCCCTATCCCCTATACTTCACACTCCCTAATTAATACCAACATATATTGACTCCATTTTTCACAATTTTAAAATGTCATGTAACAATATAAAACTCTATATATACTACA